>JXPH01039864.1:0-11202 GCA_001014845.1 Mochlonyx cinctipes | reverse complement strand
GCGATTTTGATTTTTGTACCCATTTCTGTACTTACACTTTTTTAAAGTTTAAGTAAAAATCAGCTGCTGTTCTAAACCCTCTAAAGCAGTATTTACAGCCTTAAATCGCTTGTTCATAACTGAACCTCAAAGTGTCCACTATTGGTACTGTACGCTATGTAGGTATTCATTTTATGAAAAACATTGTTTTTACTCCAGGAAGAACCCCAAAACTTAGAAACTCGACCATATAGAAGACATTAAAAAAGAAATTAAAAACATAATCAGAGGTACTATAGTATTAGCTAAAACATTACAGACGCATATTATATCGGTATCGTAATAGGGCGATGGCCAAACTGTATAATTTAAATTTCTAAGTAAAGGTGGCGACGCTGCGGGAAAAATCTTTTACATAAGAACCCTTAGATTTATTTTTCACTAACGACATCTAGATTAAAATGAAAGGAAGTAAAATTATAATGGAATTAAATTAAGTAGAGACGTCCTGCGGAAAAAATGTTCAAAGCAGATTCCATTGCCCTATTGAACTCGGTCGAATAATTAATTAATTCAAATAAAATTACACTCTTTACGCTTACATCAAAAAAGAATCCAAAAGTCTTTTGGATTCTTTTTTGATCTGAGCGTCCTTTGAATTTTGTGGCATTGAAAATATTCCATTTTACGATCAAGTTTGAAAATGTAAGCAGGGCTTACAAAATCGATCACAATGTTAATAAACAAATTGTGGAATCCAAAAGAGTGTATTTTTATTTGAATTACCCAAGAATAGTTCCTAAAAAAGATTATGTTCCAAATTTGAACTCATTCCGATCATTTCAACTCAAAAATTTTGGAAAATTCTGTCTGTGGATCTATCTGTCTGTAAGTGCGTGTATGTGTGTGTGTCAGTTCAATAACTCCTACAATTCTCAACCAATTTAGCAAAAATTTTGAGTGCAGGCTTTTCTCAACAGGTTACTTACAGGTACGAGGGTGTTCGCTCGAGAACCGATTGTACAGACCGTAAAAGCGTCATTAAATGCTCATTGTAGAAACACATTACGATTGAAGCTAAAGGAAGCACTTTGTCGTACGATTGTTCTTTGCATCTAAATGTAAAAAGTAATATTTCAGTAATGAAGTGAATTTTGTCTGTAATTACTCACAATTTGTATCTCGTATCGGGAATTTCACGAGAAAGACCAATTTTGTTGCTGACTAGCACGTTGAAGGCATGTTTTCTGTATCCAACGTCTCGTACAAATTGCTCTTCTGAATTTCTCACCATCCCAAACTCATCAGTTCCATTCAAATTGACTTTGACTGGAAGAAGCTCGTCCATCAGCTTGTGGCTGATTTTTCTCATCTTTTTCTCTTTCTGGAACCGGTTATACTTCTCTTTGAACATCAGGCTATTGCTTTTATCATTGTGATATTTTCCATTAAAATCGTTTGAGATAAAATTTGGCCGCTGCAAAAGGATGGAAGAAGGATCGACTTTTTCTACGGGAGATGAAGCTGAAGACGTTGATACTTTTGGCATTGAGTTTAAGCTCCAATAGAGGTAAAGGCTGATGGACCATGTTATAGATGCAAAAAACACTCCCCAGATGAAAGATCTGCTAACCATTCTCCTTTTCTAGAACAAGAAAGAAATTATTTTACCTTTGAAGACGGGCGACGGACGCCTTGAGAATCTTAACAGAACAACGATTTACCAATAAACGTATCATCATTCGGTTGAATTAATGAATATGAAAATAGAGCATTCTTTATCTTATTTATTGCTTTCCGCGACAATTTTGTATAATTTCAAATTTGTCACGCGGAGATATCAAAAAAGGTTATCAGGAGAACAAATTAAATAAATACAATGTCTGAACAGGCCAAAATCTTGATAATACTCACGCTATCCACTTTTAGAATGTATAATTGTTTATTAAAACTAAAGAAAATACGGAAATCTTCATAATTTAAATAGAATTTTTATAAAAACAAACAATTTTTGTTTTGGCTCCTTTTTGGTTCCAAACTTGTTTATTGTTTACTTTTTTGTCTTCTTCTTCTTGTTTTCTTGTCAAAAATTCGTAACTTTTTTGCAAAGCTTTTTTTTGGCAAATGAAGAAACGATCAGAAAACTCAAAAAACTCAAATTTTAAACTTCACATAGAAATTTAATAACTTTTTCGGTGAAATCAAGGAATTAAAGAAAATAGAAAAATAGAAAATAAATCAACTAAAACCAACAAACCCTCTTAGGAAACTTTTTTAACTACAATAGGATTTAAATTAATAAATAAAAATTGCATGTCTTCATAATTTAAATAGAATTTTCATTTAAAAGGTAAACAAAACAACTAACCATAGATGCGATTATGATGAAGATTTCAGATATTGAAAAGAGCGAAATGTCAACTTTAGTTGAAGGATTAGCCGCGTTCACGCCATAACCGCATAAAATAAGGATTAGGGTATATGTAAGCCATTCGCATAACTATCGTTTCGCATAAATAGCCGGGACTGCTAGTTAAGCGAAACGATAGTTATGCTACTGGTGCATTTTGACAGCTGTCACTTTAATTTTCCCTAGATTCCGTCGGTCATTTGCCTAGATTCCGTCGCATATCCAACCCAGCAATGTCCAGACCAAAATACGAGCCGAAAACTGTTATAAAACTTAAGGATTAGGGTATATGTAAGCCATTCGCATAACTATCGTTTCGCATAAGTAGCTGGTGTCCGAAAACCTATAATATTTAGGTATAAACGTCCGTAAGCATCAACAGAGTTTCAATCATGGTTAAATTGTTAACTGTGTTTTGTTCATTTTCTACGCATTGGCAGAAGGGCAGAAGGTGACAAAAGTAGTTTTTACATTTTACCGAGTTTTAAACTGTTGATGCTTATGGGCTTATGGATAGTAACTTACTTACTTACTTAAGCATTAGTGGTGGTCACATAACCTACAAAATGTTTTTCGTCATATTTTATAATACCAAAATCCAAATGTCTATCAGTGACATTTCTGTGACAAAAACTAAGATTACCAAGTTTTTGTCACTTTAACAGTTCCTTGGTCATTTGCCAAGGTTTTGTCGCATAGTTAACCCAGCAATTATTATAATTAAAACAACAATTTGAAATTGTTAGAATATCGAAGAAATGTAGGTGACTGGTTAAAACAACAAACATTTCAAGTTACTTCTCGTAACTTTTATACTTTTTATTTTGTCCAATAGAGCTCAGGAAGCACACGTCATCAAATGTTCTTTTGACAGCGGTGCCTAGGGTAAAATAGTAACCCTATATAAAAACAAAAGAGGTTATATGTTTTGGTTTTCCAAGACATTTGACATAAGCAAGTTGATGATTTTAGTAAGTCCGGAACTCTATTGTTTTTGTTATTTTTTACATTTTTCTAGGTATTTTATCTATTATTTTCTGTAGCAAAAATATATTTTTTTGAAAACTTTTGGTAAAACCATTTGGTGGTCATATAACGCATTATTTTTATTGGCAGGTCTGTGGATTTTAGTGTCTTTAATGTAAAGAAATATAGAATGACGTTCTAAAAAAGTGTTTCAGTGAAGAAACTTTTATGCGATCGTTGCGCCAAATGTGCTGAAAGCGATGATATATCGCAAAATTCGCGTGATCGGGTAATCATTGAAAATTGAACCAGTTTTTCTTCTAAGATGCCTATCTTATTATTAATCTACGTCAATATTACAAGTTTTGTTGATGTGATATCGACATCGACAATGCTCTCCACCACTGGGATAGAAAATCTCTCCCCTGAAAACTATTCGAGACTACTCAAGAAAAATAACTTGTACCAAATTAAGTACCTATTTCTGCTATTTCTAACTGCTGAAAAGGTTCTTCAGGGTCATCGACATTGTCAAAACGGAATTTTTGACGTTACGTTATCGGATTTTGTTTTTTATTTCTTAGAAGTTTTAAACGCTAGAAAACAGCGTTAATTGACTAAAAAGTATTTAAAAATACTCTTCAATCATGGGGGTTCCAAAATTCTTTAGATATATAAGTGAAAGGTATCCGTGTTTGAGTGAATTGATCCGGGAAAATCAGGTAATTTCAACAATTGTGAAATCAGAATATCGTCAATAATGGCGCTGCTTTTGCTTACAAAAAACGATTAAATGTTGACCTGTTGGATTTTTTTTACTATTTTTTTTTTAAATTTTAATGCAGGTTCCCGAATTCGATAATTTGTACTTAGATATGAACGGAATTATACACAATTGCTCGCATCCAAATGATTCCGATGTCCATTTTCGTATCTCCGAGGAGCAAATTTTTAAGGATATTTTTCATTATCTGGAGTTTCTTTTCCGCATGATAAGACCACAAAAACTGTTCTTTATTGCTATTGATGGGGTTGCACCACGCGCGAAAATGAATCAGCAGCGCGGAAGAAGATTCCGATCCGCAAAAGATGCGGAAGAGCAAGTCGCAAGAGCCGAGAAAAGTGGGGACATTTTGCCCACAGAAGAAAGATTTGATAGTAATTGTATTACTCCCGGAACTGCGTTTATGGTACGACTTCAAAATGCATTAAGGCATTTTGTTCAGGTGAAAATAAGCACGAATCCATTGTGGAAACATTGTACAGTTATTTTGAGTGGCCACGAGACCCCCGGAGAGGGCGAGCATAAGATTATGGAGTATATCAGGTACGCTAAATCAAAACAAGGATTTGATCCGAATACAAGACATTGCTTGTATGGTTTGGACGCTGATTTGATAATGTTGGGTCTCTGTACGCATGAGAGACACTTTTCCCTTCTCCGCGAAGAAGTAAAGTTTGGAAAAAATGATAAAAAAACTTCTTTGGTGGAAGAAACGAGATTTTACTTGCTTCATTTAAGCTTATTGCGTGAATATCTTGAGCTAGAGTTTAGTGCCGTTCGCAACAAGATCTCGTTTAAGTTTGACATTGAAAAATTAATTGACGATTGGATTTTGATGGGGTATTTGGTGGGGAATGATTTTATTCCGCATTTGCCGCATCTGCACATTAACGAAAACGCATTGCCGACACTTTATCAAGCGTACATGGATGTTCTACCCCAGATTGACGGGTACATAAACGAGGGGGGAATTTTAAATTTGACAAGATTTGAAGTATACATGAATCGCTTAGGAGAGTTTGACCGGAATGTCTTTTTAGAACACTATGCTGATCTAAAGTATTTGGAGTCAAAAAGATCGGCAGATAATGTAAATTAGTCTTAAATTAGATTTTGAATTTTATATTTGAATGTGATTTTTCCTTAGACGGACGCTTTTGATATAAATATTGACGAGATTCGAAACGAGGATATGGACATGGATTTGTCAGCTTTAATTCAGGCGACAGAGGATATGGTGAGATATTATCTTTGATTTATATTCGTTTTAATTTTATTTTCGTCCAAAAATCATAAACCTAACCCCTAATTGTTTGAAAGATATATCGCAGCTTTTGTAGTTTTATTATCATAGGGTCCTAAAACCCTCGCTAAAACCCCACCTATATGGACGAACATTCACATTCACATTCAAAAATCATTACCCTAACCGTTTTTAGGAGCCATATCAAATTTAAAATTGTGTTTTTGTGTCTCCCGAGATTTTTTTTCACACCAATTGCATTAAAACAGGTGGAATTCCCATAACGCTCGTGTAAATAAAATCCGTGTAAGGTAAAAACACTAGTTTTGGCAGGGAGCCAGCTTTCAACACTTTGGCACTAAAATTACAATATTTCTAAAACGGAATGGAATTTCCATATACTCTTAAGCCATAGAAATGTCCTTTCGAATGTTCTTCAACCTTCACCGAACTGAATTTAAAAAACTTACGTCAAAGACGGACTGGGGTCTTTCAGTTCTATTTTTTGACTTTAAAATCTAATAAATTTTTTATTCCGCCCCAATCTTCATGGTCAAGGGCTCAAAATAAAGCTAACGGACTGTTCTATCAAATCTAATCAATTGATGGACAATTGCATATTACGACGGGCCGATATGGAAAATTTTGGAAAATAGCTTGGGGATAGCAACGAAAAATCGTGTATTGATGCCAATAGTATCCCTGTATTTTTCAGATTTTTATTTTGATGTCTACTCCATCGTCCGCAAGTATCAAAAGTTTAAAGCTCCGTTAAATGTAAAAACTACTTTTATCACCTTCTGTCAATGCGTAAAAAATGAGACAAAACCTGACAAAACACATTCAAAAATTTAATCGCGATTAAAACTTTTTTACACTAAAGTTTTATGGTCCTAGTACAAGGTCCAACTTTTTGTATTGTTTTATTTTTCAATTATGTTTTTTTAATTTTACTTGTTCATGTTCATTGGAATCGATCGTCTCCCAGTTCTGGACTGCACATTGGTTACTCCCCTTTATCTTACAAAAATTGTTTCCGCGAAATACTTGTCCAGGGTAGGAATTTCACAGGTTCTAGCCTTCATTAAAGTTAAGGGAAGCTGACCAAAACCATGACGATTAGGAAAGAAAAGGAATGTGAATTTTTGTATAGAAAAGGATTTCTTTTTTGATTAAAATTCTCTTTCACGTTAAGTCCAAGTCCAAGAATCCTTCAACTAAATTGCCTTACTATAAGGCACAATCGAGAAAAATGATTCTAATGGGACAATGGTAAAGCGCTTGGTTATGTGCACACTTCTCAGGTAGTCCAGCTCACCAAGAAGTCAAGCTTTAACCGAACCAGGATACTCACCCCTCCTCCACTGCACTATACAGATACAGGAGAGAATAAAATATCCACAGAAAATGAGCCATGTAACCCGAGCCGGTGTCTCACAAATACCTAGAATAATAATGTTCATGTTCATGGTAATCGATCGTCCCACAGTTCTGGACTGCACACCACGAATTTTACACGATTCTTAGCCCATAAAACGCTTTTCTATGGTAGTCATTTTCAGAGTCAGCCCTACGTAAAGCTAAGACTAGCTGGCCAGCGCGAGGACTAACGTCAGGAAAGAGATGGAATGTGAGTTGTTTTATAAAGAAGACTCCCTCCTTCATTAGAGATCGCTTTTGTCGGAAAGCTCCACCTAACTAGACTGCCCCACTATGAGTACAGTCAAGAGTTCCATCTCTATCGAGCTTTGGATGCATCTAGACGACACTAGAGATTAAATTAGTATACTCACANCACTATGAGTACAGTCAAGAGTTCCATCTCTATCGAGCTTTGGATGCATCTAGACGACACTAGAGATTAAATTAGTATACTCACAAATATCTTAACCAGGTACCGAACGCACGTGTCAGGTCATGTTGTGTAATCTGGTTAACATAATCTCTTCTGAACCCGATGTGCCCGTTTCAGTAATGCCCTGAATAGCCCAATATTTCACCCCACACTTTATGGGATGAGAAATCACTTTGTTCCGTTCACATCCATTCAGCATATTCATAAATTCCTTTAAATCTATGACGGAGCCTATCGTTTCTTGGTTGAGTGGACACTTATCAGGTAGTCCAGCTCATAAGTCAAACTCCAACCAAACCTATCTTACAATGTCTGAGCTGACCAGGATACTCACCCTTCCTCCACACTGTTTCAGATGCAGGAGAAAATAAAATATCCACAGAAAATGGCCATGTAACTCAGGTTGGTGTCTCATTCATAAATTCATATAACAAAAAATCTATGGCGGAGCCTATCGTTTCTCGGTTGTGTGGACACTTATCAGGTAGTCCAGTTCACTGAAAAGTCAAACAGCATTACAGCAACCAAACCTATCTTACAATGTCTGCACTGACCAGGAGACTCATCCCTCCTCCACTGCACTATATAAATACAGGAGAGAATAAAATATCCTCAGATAATGAGCCATGGTAACACAGGTTGGTGTCTCATAAATTCGTAAAATAATAATAGGTAATCTACAACGTATGCGTGAATTCTTGTAATCGAGTCGAATTTTGATCAAAGGAAAGTATATAACCTATAATCTCTCTAAAATCATATCTAGATTACAGATTAGATTACATTTATCGACAGCTTCATTTTTTAAGTTTCAGACAGATCTGAAAACTTTTTGGGAGTTAGGATAAAGTGTGTTTTTGACCTCGAAAAGTAAATTTTTGACGCAACACAGCCAATCAATATTGCTATTCTATCTCATTCGGTCCCTTGCGGTTGCCCACTTACCGTTGCGATGGTACTGAGTTTGGCCAGGTCTGCTTCTGGATCTAGTTACTTTCCGAAGGCAATACAACACTTTTGCTACTGATCCGGGTTCTGTTGGCCATTTGAGACGTTTAGACACATTGAAAAATATGTTTGTTTCTGATGTTACAATTGTGGTTACATGGTAACTTATACAAAATGTGATTTATTTTTATTGCACCGATATTAGTGTGATTTTATACTCTTGGTATTGTGAAAAAAAATATTTTGCATGTAATGTGGCCAATGGAATCCGCCCAATAAGCAAAAGAAGCAGTAAACTCGTTGTAAACTTGCCTGACTTCCCTTAAAACTTGTCATTTACGCGTAGCGCAAAGGCAACTCGCCTTATTTCATGCGATAGGACAAGTTTTAGAGCAACTTTTTGATTTCAACATATCATAAACTTGCCGTTTATGTAGAGTTTTACTAAGAGGTAATGAAAGGTTTAATTATTAGTGACAGACAGATTTTTTTAACTGAAAAATATTTTGGTTTTACTTTTTTGATATTTGGAATTTTTATAAATTGTAATCTTATAATATATTTCAGGGGTCTACTTTATTGAAACATTAAATATTTATAAACAAATTGATTTTTTTTTACAGTATAATGAAGATCAGGACATTGATATCGGAGATATAAACGATCCTGAGTTTTTCGAAGAAGAATTCAGGCTTTATAAAAGAAACTACTACATTACAAAATTGAAATATGAGGAGATGACGCCGTTAGTATTTCTAAAATCGTAAACTGCCCTTTATTTATTTGCTTATATTCAACAGGGAAGTGATTGCTGAACAAACGGAATGCTATATCCGAGCCTTACAGTGGACATTATGTTACTATTATCGTGGTGTTCAATCGTGGGCTTGGTATTATCCCCATCACTACGCCCCTTTCATCAGTGATGTTCAATCTTTTAAGCACCTTAAAATTACTTTTGAAATGGGGAAACCTTTCCTCCCATTCCAACAACTCTTGAGCGTTCTACCGGCTGCTAGCAAGAGCCATTTACCAACAGCTTATCATTTTCTCATGACAGACCCATCTAGTCCTGTAATCGATTACTACCCAGAAAACTTTGAGAATGATTTAAACGGGAAACAACAAGCTTGGGAGGCTGTCGTTTTAATTCCGTTCATCGATGAAAAAAGATTGTTGTCTGCGATGACGCCTTGTGACGAGAAATTGCTGCCGGAAGAAAAGGCTCGAAACATCCATGGACCCATGTTGGAATACAAATTTACTGAAGCATCACAAGATTCATTGGAAATGAAACATGGATTTGCGTTCATCAAAAACTTGAAATGTAAAACGAGACTTATTTACCGGGATGATTTGCATGTGCATGAATCACAACTTGTGGTGGGACCATCGAAAGGTTCAAACTTAGACTGTTACTATCCCGGATTTCCTACAATGAAGCATCTTCCTTATTTTGTAAGCTTAATTAAAATAGTATTTATTATTGTCTTACTTGATGATGATTAATTTCCAGGGAGAACTGAAGCAAATTAGAGTGAAAGTGTTCAATCAACCTAGTCGCAACGATAGCATGGTCGTTGTTTTAGATAATCCCGTTGAAAATTACAAAGAAACTAGTCATTTAGCTAAAGACTTGAATGGAAAAGTAGCTTACGTGAGCTGGCCTCATTTGACGGAAGCTAAAATAGTGAAAGTTTCCGATAAATCGAAAATTTATTATGAAGATGGACACGTTGATGATAATAATTCTAATCGTTACACAACTGACTGCAGAAATATTAATGAACAGTAAGAAATTCTTAAATTGTTTGCTGGAATCCCGTATTAAATAAATGATTTTCAATTCTAGTCATATGCAACGGTTAGGAATTGATCTTGGAAAGATTGAACAGTTGGTGCATGTCTTGATTTGTACTGGACACGAGTACTATTACAATAATAATACATACACATTAAGGAAGTTGTGGAGTAGCACTGAGTCTACATTTCCAGTACATGTAAGTTAAGAATTGTATTTTCAATATGCCCGAATACTGATAGGTAGGCCGAACAAAAATTTGACCAAGCCGAATGTTGTCGTTTCGCTGAATTAATTTATGGACGGGCGATAGGTTCCTAAGTCGGATGCTCGGATTTGTTAGCCAATCGGCATTCGAAAAAACTGCCTGCCCCTTTGTAATCTTTATTAAATCTTATTTAGGTTGTTATATTTTTTGATTTTTTATTCTGATGAGGATGACTAATGCATGAGCAGAATATTTATAGCGAAAAAATAGTTCATTTTGAGTTCTTACTTACTTAAGGCCTATGGCCCCTTGTGTACTTTTCCATCTCGTTCGATTCCTAGCGGTTGCTATAATGTCACCCCATTCATCATTGCGTACACCCAACACTGACTTAACGGAACGGCGCCAAGTTTGGCGTGGTCTGCCTCTGGAACAAGTTCCTTCCCAAGGACAGTACTCCAAAGCTTCTTTTGCTATAGATCCAGGTTCCATTGGACCTCATCGTAGCACGTGGCCGATGCATCCAAGTTTGCGTCGCCTGATTTCTATCTCCATACTAGTCATTCCACATTGCTGCCATAATTCTATGTTAGTAATCGTACGAGGCCATCTTATCCGAAGGATTGGCCGCAGACATCGATTGACAAATGTCTGAATTTTATTGGTGACTGAGTGATTTTGAGTTCTGAAAAAGATAAAAAAGTTAGAAGTAGTGACAGCTCTGGCCATTTGGGTGAGTAAAATTGAGAAATTTCAAAAGTACTGCAAAGCTGCAGCTTTAAAAACCGAAAACCTTTTCAATGCCGCGATTGTCATTGACAAGGAGTTCCAAACTCTAAAAGTCCTATGTTCTAAAAGAATTACCCAAAGCCTTACGTCTGNGTTTTCTGTTCTCGAAAAAGACCCCAAAACAATAAATGTTTCCGCTGTACTGGGGTCTACACAAAACCATACGTATGACATTGATAGATATCTACTTACCCTTTAACACATAGCGTAGACCATTAT
>JXPH01039774.1:0-14528 GCA_001014845.1 Mochlonyx cinctipes | reverse complement strand
TACTTTGGGTTATGAGTAAACGTTTCTTCAAAAACTCTTGATTTCTATTCAACATAACTATGTAATGTACATTATATCATTTTATTTTAATACGCTTGAGAATGGGGACATCTTATAACATATTTTAGGTCTAGTGAAATTTTTATGAAATGCCCAAATTTATGTTTTTAGACATCACAAGATCCTGATAGATCTTTGCAGGGGGTTGTACTAGATAGGAACCCAATGTTGACCCCAAATGATGAATCCCAAATTATACATACAAATAGTTTCAACATATATTTTGAAAATTAAATTTTAAAATGTTGAAAGAGAAGAAAAATATTCTAAATATTATTATTTTGTTTGTTTCTGAAGAAATTGAAACGCATTCGAAATTCAAATATTGAGGTTGTGTTTTGAAGTTTTAAAACGCATAAAAATAACATTAAAAAACTTTCTTCTGTATAATTTTAAATTTTATAAACGTTTAGTTTACAATAAGATTTTAAACCATTCGATTCAAACGAAAATAAATAAAGTAAGTGCATGTTAAAAAAGACTAATTGCTTTCATAACTGCACAAATACAAAGAAAGAAAATAAACAAAATTTAATTGAATTTAAACATGTTTTTCTTTCTGTGTTTTGTAATTATACATGATAAGAAACCACAAAAAATTGAAAACTTTAATTGTTTTCTTGTAATTCAATGCTAAATTATTATTATTATTATAACTTATTTATATTATGTGGACGTTGTATATTATGACGTATGCATTGCGGTACGAGGTGGGGCGTGCGGGGCGAGGTAGATAGAGAGAGGCATAATAACGTATATACAAAATAGATAGCGATTAATAAAAAGTAGGTGACGTTTAGCAGATTACCACGGTGGTCCACGGCTGTCCTGAGAGCAAAAACCAGAAAAACCCAGGAAAGCTAGTCCATGACAACGGAGTATAAGATGCTGATGGAAATGACCTGAAAATACCAAAAACATCTAGGATTGCAAATTTTTGTGATATTTACGAATTACTGAAAGCAATTTTTTTGCAAAAAATTTCACGCAACATTATGTTATTTGCAAAAACCACCACGTCATTGGTAAATTTTATTTCTCGCCCAAGTCTGTCAGACAAAAACTGACCAATTTACACGCTAGAGTGTTTTTAATTTCGAAACTAACTTCTATTTATTGGCAAAAAAACTATTACTTTTCCTGAATAATTAGTTTTTGTTCATTTTCGCTGTTAAAACGCAATAATAACATGCATTTTTCAAGCTCAAAATTGTTATTTGGTAATGTTTTGCCATGAAAATAGGTAAATTTAGGTAAATTCAAAGGGAAATTTTTTTCGAGCATACTAATTTTTTTAACATTTTGTCCTGAAACAGGTATTTGAAATGGCAATAACTTTTGCATGGAATAAGCCAATTTGAAAAATCCATCTTTTAATGCTGAAAATATCTGCGAAAATTTAAAATGACCATAAGTATGGCACCAATGACCAAATTTGAAAAGTAGAACATCAAAATGACAGTAGGGTACCCATTTTTTATGTGTTACATCAATTTTCGTGAAAAAGTAATTCTTTTTGCCAATATGCTGATATTGCGAAATGAAAAATACCCACAAATATAATCGCCAGTCAGTTTTTATCAGACAGGCTAGAGTTTTGGGTAAAAATTGATAAGAAAAAATAATGCTTTGTAATTTTTTTTTTGCAAAAAACATTCCTTTCAGTAATTCTGGAGTATCTCAAAAAAAAAAGCAGATCTTCGATTTTCTAAAACCGATTTTTGGGATTTTCAGGTCATTTCCATTAAAACTTTCATACACAATTTTGCTGGTCATTTTTTCTGACTAAAGGACAACCGTGTGCCCTATTTTCAATGCTGAAAGTGCTAATAGGGCAACATATGTATTTTTACAAAAATATGAAACAGAGCAACTAGATGTTGAGGATATGGCATGTTTATACAGTTATTATGTATAGAAAAACATAAATAAATAACTAGAATGGAAAAATCAATACAGAGACACTATAATTAGCTAAGCTATACATATTATTGTTATATTCTTTTCGGTCCAAGGTTTGTATTTTTTTTTAAATAATATTATTTTATTTAGCTGGTTAATAACTATAAGAAGAGAAGGGTAAAGTGTAGAATTAAAATTAAAATTTCAAAATCATGCAACAATGCGTCTCGTCTACCAAAATGATGCCAAATTGCATTTGAGAAATATTTTGAATTTCAAATAAAAACGACCTAAATTAAATTATTTTTCTTTAGTTTTTTTAGTGTATAAAAAGAAAAACTATTTTTATGTTTTTATGTTTTCGAAATAACATAAAAAAGAGAATGAAATGAAGAAGAGGAAGATAATCTGGACGAGCATGAACTGTTATAAAAGAGAAAAATAAAGAGGGAGTGCACTGAACTCGTTCCTCATTTCAATGATTTATAACATACAATTTTTTTTTAATTCATACATTGGAATAACAAGATGAAGATGAGCGCGTCCCCACGCGTGAATATGGCTTCTATTCCAAAAATTGCTGATTAACAAAGAAACCACTTTTTCAACTCTCATACGCAAAATTCACTCACAGCTGTTTATTTATTTTTTTGTTATATGATATTTGAAAACTTACTTGACTACTGGCGTTGTAAATGTAAAGATTTGGTTGTGGCGGTAGGGGCGGAAAAACCCAAACACTCGATGGATTCTGTCTGTAGGCAACAGGCGGCGTCGACTCAGCTGGCACCACTTGGGGCGCTTCCACGTTTACGGGACTCACTGATGATTCTTCTCTTTTTCTCAATTTGCTGCGAACAAGACGCATTGTCATTAGTGTACCAGTGCTTCCGACCATTTTCTTTATTTTATTAATTTTGTTTGATTTTTAATTTAAATATATCACAGTCTTTATTATATATAGGTAGGTATATTATATTTTTCTTTTATATTATCACAATATAAAACCACTTTCAAAATTTGGGTTTTTTCAACGTTTATTTCTCTTTGATATAATAGTGACTAGATTGTAATTATATGGCTGTAGTATATTAACATACAATTTAATTTTACTATAAACTGTTCATTTTAAATGTTTTTGTTTTATTTGTATTTTTTTGACTTTTTATTTGAATCGAATTTCAAAAGCCAAACAAACTACCGTAAAACTGTAATTTAAATTAACTTTTAAAATAATCTAAACTTTGCGCTCGCAAAAAACGGACGAAACGCTGAAAGTTTCTTGTCACTTCAACGAATGAAACTTTAATTTTGTAAATTTTACGGCAAGCCATCGCATTTTATATATACTAAAAGACTCGTCATTCGGCTCCAACGTCATAATCATGAAGCCGAATATGCTCGACGAGACTAACACTTGCAGAGTGTGTAAAAACGATACTAGTTTTGTAACACGGGTTTTCCTGTGCATTTTGTGAGTATTGTAATTTGGAACTATTGAGTCAAATTGTAGTTATTTGCTGTTTTTATTACGGTTTTACCCTCTATTTTTGGGGGACGTTCTATTGAGGTCGCAATTTTAAGTTGTTTTTAATAGAAAATTGCATAATGTATGCAATTGTATATGTTTTGATGTTTCTGAACCTTTAGTTTATATTTATTTATTCTAAGGTTTTACTTCAGGATTTTATGATTCAAAAACCTTATCAATATATTGTTGGGGATTTCCATCTCTATATCAAAAGAAAAATACTACTCAACTTGTTTATTTTAAACAGTTATTCTAGTTTCTTTATTTCTTGTGTAATTTCTTCTTCTGCACTGAGAAAAAAAAATTGTTTGTCATAAACAAGAAAAGCTCCTCACAACCAACCTTAAACATCGCATTGGGTGCCACGCTTTCAAGATATCCTTAAAGTGTTAGAAAAATTCTTCCAATATTTTCTTTAGTATTACTACCAAAGGCTTCTATTAAAAGATATAAAAGTGAGGTTGGAAATATGGTTCCGTCATTGTAGGCGTCAAAAAATACACTAACTACCCTTCCAGGAAGTTCATGTGGTTTTATACATTTGCCATCCATGTGAAGATTCATGTGAAAACTCAATATATCCAATGTATATCCATCCATAAGAAAGATTAGTTGGCAATGTTCTCTTTCGCTCCTTCGAGAAAGAGAAAGATAGAAAAGGTAATCTTACCTTTAGGTTGAAAAACATTGTAAATTTTAATCATTTCAAATTGGAATTTGAGGAAATTCTAATACGAATTTTATTAAGTGTTGTATTAAGTATGAGAACTGTCTATCCTTCTACTCATCAATTTCTATGATTACTATACTGCCGTTCTAGGCATAACTGACCTATGATGTTACTTTTTGACGATTTTCACTTTTCGTCACCAAACAGTCTATTTTCAAAAAAACTCAATCAAAAACTATAGTTTGTTCGAAGACTCCTTAAAACAAATACCAAGTCTGTTTGACCCATTGTTAAAATTCTACGCATAACTGGACCCACTAAAAAAATATTATAAAAAAAAGTATTTAATACATCATTATTACGAAGCGTTGAGTTCAGAAATACATCACGCTAGATGTTGAGGGCTAAAAAAGATAGGGAAAGGAGAAAAAATGGAGGAGGGAGAATTTATTGACTCACACAACTTAAATCGCATTTTTCTCAGTTGTGTGTTTTGGAACATAGGTCGGTTATGCGTAGAATGGCAGTACAGTACTAGAGAAGGTGTCAAAATTGGTGCTATAAATATAATTAGGGGTCAGATATTGTGGCAAAATAAAATTCATTGCATTAAATTTGAAGAAGTTTTGATCTCTGGCCAAAAATTTAATGTTAGTAATACAAAGACGCCCACGTATCTCAGTTGGCAGAGCGCTTGCACATGGTGCTGGGTCTGGGTTTGAATACCAGTTGATACGCATAAATCTGTTCTATTATTCGAATTAATTTCACTAACATCTAGATTCAATTTCTTGTTAGAAAAAAATTGAAGTGCTATGTGACTTGGGTCCATTCAGCTTGAAAGAGCTGTGTTCTCTAAACAAAATATAGTATCTCTGAAACGAAGCGCAAGAAAAAAGTTAGGTAATTTCCCTGGCAATGATTGTTGTCTGTAATCACTATTATAGTGAACATCAGATAATACTGGATTCTAAATCACCTCGTCAGTCTATCAAATGAGTAATCGGCTCATTTGCAAATCTATATTTCTACATATAATACTGTGCACATGCTTGCACTATCTTATTCAATATCCTAGAGCTATCACAACTACGGTTGATATATTCAGTTCTTATTATTGACCATTAACCTTTCCAAGGACCAATGTTAGGTGTTGTCTTCTTAGTGCTAATAGTTCACTGGTTAGGTAGAAAATTACAAGTTTTTTAAATGTGTCAGAAAATACCACTTCTCTAACTCCAACAGATTAATTTTAAAGGCAGGTATTCCACGATAAGGCCTTTTTGCAAGTACCATGAATGGCTGGATGGACTCAAAGATTTTTCGGGATATTTTTAGATTTCTATAGATGTTTTCGGTATTTTTTTAAATCTTCTGGGATTTTTATCCGTGAAGTGTTTATGGATTTTAGCCTTTTGGCATGATGATCCCTTCTATCCGAAATCAATCCAATACAGTTTCGAAACGAAAAAAGCCTCAAATATCAACCACGTAATATTTTGAATTTTTGTAAGTAAAGAAATTGAATTTAACCAGTTGTATTTCTTAAAGTTATTGTTTGAAAGGCTTGTTCTGACGTCTGAGCCCTATAGCGGCGTTATTATTATTTAGACCGAGAACTGATAATTCATTTTTGTAATGCGTCATACTCAGATGGTAAAAATATTTCACCATAGATTAATAATAAGATTTGCCTGAGAAAATTAGATATAACCTATTGAAAAAAGCGACACATTTTCTTTCGTGGTCATATAACGCATTATTTTTATTGGCAGGTCTGTGGATTTTAGTGTCTTTAATGTAAAGAAATATAGAATGACGTTTTAAAAAAGTGTTTCAGTGAAGAAACTTTGATGCAATCGTTGCGCCAAATGCGCTGAAAGCGATGATATATCGCAAAATTCGCGTGATCGGGTAATCATTGAAAATTGAACCAGTTTTTCTTCTAAGATGCCTATCTTATTATTAATCTATGATTTCACTCTCAAAAACTGCAGTTTTTTTTGTAAATGAGCACTGATAATTTATGAGGATAATGGGGCTTCTAGAGAAATCCATCCAATATTGAAGTAACGCGAAGCTGTTAAATATTGAATTGAATTTCGGGTGTTCTCAAAGAAACTTGAACGGATCAAAAATAAAAACTGTCTGATTATAAAATTTCAATAATTAAAAAATTGCCTGAACATTTATGCAACGTTACAGCTTATCCAAATTTAAGAAGAGAAATCTTGAAAACAAAACATGTTAAAATTGTGCCTGAAAAAATACCCAAGCAGACGCTGTGCAACTTCCTCAACCTATTCATGGTATAATAAAACTAGAAGACCCATAGTAAGCATTTTTCCTTGTTAACCAGTGAAAATATTTCGTTTCATTATTTGGGTAATTTGGGATTTAACATTTCGGGGTTCATATGGGGTACATTAAATCTTTAATAACCACAATTCCCTGCAAATAAAATGGTATGATTCTTAGCGGAATAAAATTTGTATATGATGAGAAAAAAACATAAATTTTGTCGATTAAAAAAAATTGTACCAAACCTAAAATATAATATGACGTACCCATCAATCTCTATCGACGGTACGCACTCAGGACCATTTTTTTTCTAGTCCGCCCGGGTATTATACAATAGCTTAAAAAAATACGTATTTTAAAAATATTAGAATATAAATTTGCGAAAACTATTTCGAAAAAATAATTCTGCAAAATTTTGAAGAGTGTCAGAATATTTTATAAACATGCCTAAGCTAGTTCTGTAAAATAGAATTTAAAAAAAATCATGGATTGACAAAATTTTTCCAGGAAAATTGGAATTGGATTTTTTTAAATACTTATCAAGGAGTGTTTTTTACTTAAGTTTTGTCTGTTATGACGTACCTAGTAGTTCCATTGATTAGATAAAAATAGATATTGAAAAGCTTATGGAAATTTTCTTTTCATTCATGGAAAAAAATTATACAAAAAATTTCAATTGGAAAATTTTAGTTCAGTTATATTAAAGTCATGTTAATGCGCACAAGCCACTGCAAAAAAGAGATTATTTATAATTCACATGAATTTGACGTCACTGCATTTGCTTGTATTGTTGAGTTGAGTTTTTTGAGCATGTGTTTCTTATTGCATACAGAAAATAACACACAGACTAAAAATTGTAAAAAAACGTTGAAATGTTTTTGCTATAACTTTTCCTACAAAAAATTAAAATATAGTAATTGGTCAAAAAAATTAAATCACCCATTTCACTTTTAAAAGATGTTTTGGACCTCTAGAAATCATTGTGATCAAAATTAAGTGGATGTCTGTATGTCGGTTTATCAGTTTGTAGATTTTGAATTGTCGATTGTGGATTATATCAACTGTCGCAATTAATGATCGATCTTGCTGAAAATTTCAGGAAGAAGAACCCTATTGTGTTTTGGGTTTAATCGCCCTAAGCCTGTTATGGACTCCCATACAAATTTTTAAGATTTTAATGACAAAAGCTAATTGAAAAAGAAAAATCGCCAATTGATATTATTTATTGTCCCAAATCATTTATTGTCCCAAATGTTTGATATTTAATCGAAAAATTCGAAATAAATTTGGATGAAATGTAAAAACTGATGGAGGCAGCTCTAGGTCCCCTTTCAGCATTCTTCTGTATGAACCGGAGGTGGACTCTATGTTCCGCTTTGTAAATTATTATAAGCTCAGGTGGAAACAAAACAAATCAAATCATACTTGTAAGCTACAGTCAATATTATATAACTCCTCATGCTAGAAAAGTTAAAGTCCAGAGTATTGTAATGGATCTGACTTTTTCTGATAATATAAAATGTTATATTTTTCCAATCTTTCACGATAATTTCAAAATGAGGTAACTAATTCAATAGCAGATTGTTAGTATATTTCTTCCACTCTTGGCCAATTCGATTAGTCACTTATTTCCATTAAACTAGCTTAACGTAATAAAGTACAATAAATAATAGGATCACACCAATTATTGACTCAGTGAGTGATGCTCTATTTTTATTTAGATTTTTAATGGTTGGGAAATCGGAAAATAACCCGCATGAGTTAATTACTTGAAAACTTTTTAGAGGCCTGTCTTTCATCTATCTGTAGACTAGTAATAACAATAATAATAATTGTGGAAATTTGTTTACCCTTTTTCGCAGTCAAAACTTTACTCGCTATCTATTTTTATTAGTCATTTGGACAAAATTAAATTAAAAAAACTGCTTTTTGAGAACGGATCAAAATACTAGAAATACTAAACGAGTCTACGCATTTGAATTGGTGCGATTAAGTTTAAGTTTAAGTTTTATTTTATTATAATTATTTGCAAATAAATTCCAAAAAAAACCCCAAAACACGTTGGAATTTACTTTTATTTTTCTTGTTGTCATTTTTCTATCCATCGTGATCATGTGTGATGACCAATTGTGATTTTTGCTGTCTTTTCTTGTTTTCAAAACCAGATCCTCGCTGTTATTTAATTTCTATGGTAAACCCACAAAATGGATTATGTAGCTTTTCTTTCATATTTATTGTATATTTTGTGAGACAAACTGGATTTAGACTTCGACAAAGATTATATGTGAAAATTTTGAAGAGGATTGGAAAAGTATTTACAGAGTTATCCAAGAAAGTCTGTAAGCACCAGGAATCGATAATTTTATCGCAAATTTAGCACAGGAACTGTTCTTAGATACTTACCACAAGCTCATATTCCAAATTTGAGATCATTCCGATCACTAGAACTCGAGAATTCTGGAAGTTCCTGGTACATAGGAGCCCACAGATCCCGATCTCCCAGGGTCCAACTTTTTTAGGAACTGTTCTTGGGTAGATTAGATTAAGTTCCAAACTCCGAAGCCCGATGTATTTCATAAACAAACTCGTCCTCATCGGATGAAAACTACGTGACTTATCGAGGACATAGACAAACTCACACAGTAATTTTTTCGGTTTTTTCACGTTTCCGACCATTTGGAGCAGCTTTTCCCGAGGAACCATTTTTTTTACTGAATACAATAGCTTTTCTTTTCAATTTATAGATATGATGAAAGAAAAGCTAAAAGGATACGAAGTGTACTTTTGTTAAAACTGTTTTCCTTTTAATATAATAAACATAAATTATTTCAATTACCTACCTATATGTTTAAAATAACTGGCATTCAATGACAATTTATTCATTTTATGCATTTTGCATATACAGCGAGTCTGTAATGTAATATTCAATTTTATTTACAGTATTTTTAAATTGATTTGATTATAATTTCATTATCATTTATTTATTTAACTATTTATCGATTCATTTGAAATTTTCTAGAAAAAATAACTACACTTAACGTACAATGTTTTTTAGTTCTGGAGAGTTGGGAGAGAACATAGATTTTTAAGATACAAATCGGGATGCGGTATCCACCTTTCTGTCAACGAATTTCCGATTCTTTCATGAAATAAAGACAATTTAAAAGTGCAGAAATGGAAGCTTTTTAATATAGCAAATATGATTAATTTTTTTTTCTTGACAAACTGTCTTGGGGTGTCTTAAGTGTGAAACCGGGTCAACAGAAAGTGAAAAGTGATGCTAGATGGCCGCCAGAAAGGTCTCAAGTGTTTTAACACATGGGTTTTAATATAGCTATTGTCAATTTTTTATCTTGACAAATTGCCTTAACTATAGAACCGGGTCGATAGAAAGTGAAAAATGACTCTAGCTGGCCGCCAAAAAGGCCTCCAAGTATGTTAAAAAGTGGCTTTTTCATATAACAAAAATTACGATATTTTGTTCTTGATAAATTGCCTTGGGAGAGAAAAAAGATTGAACCTGGTCGACAGAAAGTGAAAAGTGATGCTAGATGGCCGCCAGAAAGGCCTCAAGTGTGTTAAAAAAGTGACTTTTTAATATAGCAAACATGTAAAAAAAATTTTTCTTGACAAATTGCCTTGGGGTGTCTTTAGTATGGAACCGAGTCAACAGAAAAAGAAAAGTAATTCTAGGGGTCGCCAGAAAGGCCTCAAGTGTTTTAAAGAAGTGGCTTTTTTATATAGCAAAAATCTCAATATTTTCTTGACAAATTGCCTTGGGGTGTCTTAGTATGGAACTGGGTCGACAGAAAGTCCAGGTGGCCGTCAGAAACGTCTCAAGTGTGTTAAAAAAGACTTTTTAATATAGCAAACATGACAATTTTTTCTTAACAAATTGTCTTGGGGTGTTTTAAGAAAGGAACCGGGTCGACAGAAAGTGAAAAGTGATTCTAGAAAAAACTGTTCTACGTATAGAATTTAAGATTTTCTACAACACTTCTAAACGTTTTATTGTTCTAAACGTATTTTTTTTTGAAAAAAATAGAAAAAATCGATTTTTAGGGTAAATTTACAAACTTTAGGGTAAAACCGTGAACATTAGGTATATTATGCANTTTTTAAAAAAAGTTGAAAAAACCGATTTTTTAGGGTAAATTTACAAACTTTAGGGTAAAACCGTGAACATTAGGTATATTATGCACTGAAAATTTTGCTTTTTAAATTCTCTAAAATATTGTAGAACATTTTAGAAAAAACGGAATAATTTTGACTCTTAGATAGTTTCGGAGATATGTATACTGATGAAAAAATAGGAGCATCAATTTCAGACCTTGATATCTCAGGAACTATAGATCAAAATTGTTTCATTTCTTATTGAAGTCCTCGTCATTTTCATCTTTTAAAAATTAAAACATCAAAATGTATGTAAATAAAGAAATTTCTAGAACTAGACTTTCACGAACCTCAAATTTGCAATCGGAAAAAGTTGTTCTAGGATTAGTTTATTTTGCTCCCATAAACCAAATTCTAGAACAACTTTTTTTGATTTTGCTTGGCCATAAAAAATTGGCAAAAGTTTAAATTTTTGATGGTCCTTGAATGATGATGGAAGATGAATACGACTTTGACTCATACAAGTTTTTGCTTCTTTATACACCAAATCCTAGAACAGCCTTTTTCGATTTTGATATTTTTACGAATAAAATGTATTACTTTTAATTTTCCCAATGTACGATTTCAACACACCCAGAATCTGACTCCTGGAGACCTACATAAAATACTGTATATTAGGGTTGAGCGGAGTTGTATGGAGGATTTTCAAACGATGAAATCCCTCCCCCAAGAGTTACCATTCGGTTCAAGGATCATCCCTGATTTTCTTCATATTTTTTGAATTGACCGTTATGCAGCGCCGATTTTTGTTACTTTGACCACGTTATACAAGTCATTTTTTCCGATGATGTCATACTTGGATTCAGCATTCCAAAAAAATCCCTGGTTACCAATTTGAAATATCTCAAAAACCAATGGTCCGATATAAGTCAATAAGGGCTCAAAGTGTTCGTAAAAAACGTGTCCACAGAATTTTAGAACATTTCAAGATTGAACCAACAGTATCTTAAAAAGACTGTTAATTTTAATGAAAAGTACAAAATTAAAATGCCGGTGCTGCATAACGGTCAATTCAAAAATTCGGAAAAATCAAGGATGATCCTTGTAACAAATGGCAACTTTGGGGAGGGCGGGGGGGATTTGTCATTTTTGCGAGTCTACCTTCTGTTTGTGTCAAGTTTTTTAAACTAAATTTTCCATTAGGTATATAAAATGTGAATTTTTGGTTATTATGTACAAAAATTCAAAGTTTGAGCTAAAAATGCGAACATTTAGCGATCAAAATAAAAATCTGAAAAATCAGGAATATTTCTAAGACCAATAGACAACTTTTCGGGGGCTAACTTTTAGAATATCCAAACTTCTTCAAATAAACCTACCCTATTAGTCATACTTACAAATAAATTATTTTATGGTAAAACTATTGTTATCTCATTAAATTTTTACGATGTTTTAACAGGTAGCAGCCCATATTTTTAAACAACTATCATTTTTAGAACCCAATTAAATTTGTTGAGGGTTGGGAGCTATGAAATTTTTTGCACCACCTTAATATACGCACAAACGCATAAATAATTTTTTAACGGTTTCATTAAATTATAAGTAAGTAACGTTAAACATATTTTGTGGAGTCAGCTGAGTTTTCGGAAGAGTCTTTTTCATTTCATGATACATCATTTTGGTTGAAATCTCTGAAATAAAATTGCTATACGACGCTATCTTTGAAAAAATACTACGAAGTTCTGCCAAAGTTGATTTCAGTTTATCAATCGAAAAGGAAATGTCAAATCATAATTTTTTTATCATGGTCGTTTTAAAACGATAAAACAGTTGTTTTCACCCAAAATAATATGGTTTGATTACGTCATACAAACAACATTAACAATGCACCTAAAAGTAAGAAATAGATGACAATAAATTAGATGATAATTGGAGAGGCAAAAGTTTTACACAATTTTACATAGAAAAAATTGTTTTTGTTTACCTACAACGAATTTATGTTGCCGTATGTTTTTTTAAAACAAGTACGTCATAAGTTTAATAAATAATGAAATCAAAATCAAAATAAAAAGAGATAACCTTCGAAACAAAAAGAAAGTATGAAAGTAGATGAACTCTTCCGGACAGAACCAGTATGATCTGATCACTTCTTACTGCTTTGTATTGTTATAATTAATATTTTTGAAGCACGGAAAATTTAATTTAACAATAGTAGTAGTAAGTATACGTAATTAGATTATTTTTGGATATAAGTTTTTAGGATGAATCACTTCGGTTAGCATAAACTAAAAATATTTTGGGGGTTTCCTATCATCTGCTGTTTTTGCGTAGCCAACCATTAAGTTGTTTTTGATCTTTGATAATTTTTTAGACGAAATCTGTAGTGTAATGTCTGTAAGATGACCTTGCGAACCTCGTAACAGCGAACGATAACTTGCAGACACTCATCTGCATAAACATCAGCTGAAAAAAATAGCTGAGTTACAGCATATTATTTTGAGTGTATCACACTTAGCTGTAACCATTGCCAGGAGCAATAATTTTATTACAAAACATAGAAGAGAGGATAGACTTTTGTGCAGTATAGTATTTAAAGGTAACCAATATTTTCAATTTGTTATTGATCTTTACTCCATTACAAAGTACCAAGATCAGGACGAAAGATATATTTAATATGAAGATAAAGATGTTTTTAGCTGTACTCTAGACTCAACTTAATCCCTTATCAATCATAGTATCTTTTACATGTGATTCCAAAAAAACTCAAGTCAAGTAGTCTAAGATAAGATTACTTAAGATAAACAGCATCGACTTGAGATTTTTTCGGAGTCAAAAGTAATTGAAATTTAATCGCAATTTTTATTGATAAAATACTATACTATAGTTTTTAGTTCGGCTTATCATATCTTGATCTTTAAGTCATGAATCAATCAATTCAGTTGAGGCATTACTAGTTACGTACCTACTACACTACATGATAAGTTCAATGACTATTTTAAGTTTTATCTTAATGACATTGAGCTAAAATGAATGAAAAAATCACCACGATATAATCAGTAAGATTGAATGAAATGACGCTACGAGAAATCCCCTATTAAAATCACATGTAATGTTTATCCGTAAAAATAATAGAATAGCATATCCTAAAGCACGATTAGTCTACAGGTGCATTTCAGATTGCGCAAAAAATATTTGAAATTGAGCGAAGACCGAAAATAAAGGAATTAAAGTTATTGGATACTCCCAATAATAGCCGACATTACAAACTCCTCTAAAAACATTCGAAAATGAATGTAAAGAGATCCTGTGTCAAGACATGTTAAAGCTAGGATTGATTTTTAAGGTTTTTACAGGTTTTTCGAAAGGTATCCCTTT
Organism: Mochlonyx cinctipes; assembly: GCA_001014845.1. Taxonomy (NCBI): domain Eukaryota; kingdom Metazoa; phylum Arthropoda; class Insecta; order Diptera; family Chaoboridae; genus Mochlonyx; species Mochlonyx cinctipes. The sequence continues at coordinate 576 of JXPH01039774.1, read as the reverse complement.
CTTTATTGTTCTATAGTATTTAAACAGTTGGTTATTGCTCTATTCTGATGTTTTTTTCTTCAAAATATTGAAATTTTTAGCTAAGAGAAGCTCATTCTACCCCTTTGGACGTTTATACAGATAAGTATAAACAGTAAGATGCTGACAAAAAGAACCAGGCCGATACGACTTCATGACTTTAACTTCAATAGTTTTTTTTTACGCATCCGCTTCTAACGTCGCTCCAGTTATTTAGGGGGGACGGTATACGCCCACTCGGTTGAAAGCCAGTCGGTCAAAGGCCAATCGGTCAAGGCCTGGTCGTTCGGTCGAATGCCATGGTCGATCGGTCGCATGCCATGGTTGGTCAGATTTTAATAATTCCCCAGGAAACTTCCCTTTTTTCTAAACATTTTGAAACAAATTTGAATAATTTCCNTTTCGACCAAACGGCCTTCAACCGAACGACTTTCGACCGAACAGCCTTCAACCGAACGACTTTCGACCTAATGGCATGCGACCGAACGGGGGTATATCCCCGGGAGCCCACAGAGGCCTTTGAGTGGACTAATAATTGGTAGGCATAAAACGGGTACC
>JXPH01039769.1:439-10462 GCA_001014845.1 Mochlonyx cinctipes | reverse complement strand
GATCTGTTTATTTTTTCTATGCCTCCGCTCCGAACGACGCTCCGGCTAATTAGCGGTGTTTCCTCTTCCTACTGATTATTGACTCCGTTTTATTATAAAAATTCATCATTTTTGGTATAAAAATGTCAACTTTGTATGGAAGCCCTAAACATTGAAAGCAATGAATTTGGATTAATTGATATTAATGCCAAAATTTCAAAAGATTTTATTCATAATATAGATAAGATTACAAAAATTGGTAAAATCTTTTGTCCGATTGGCCTTAAAATTGACAGGATTGAATTAGGCATTAATTAATATTCATAGCCGAAATTTCAAGTTTTGATTGATAATTGTCCGATTTATACTGATTTTCTCGATAAAATTAGGTACATTTGTATGGGAACCCACAGAAGCCTTTTTGCGATTGGGCTCAAAATTGGCAGAGAAGAATTGGATATTAATGTTCATGACCAAAATTTCAAAAGATTTGATTAATAAATGTCCAATTTATAACGATTTTATCGATAAAATTGCAAACATTTGTTAGCCCACATAGGCTTTTGTCCGATAATGCGCAAAATCAAGTTGGCATATTGCACTATTCTGCCGTCACAATTAAAATTTTGCTATCTACACTTTTGGGTGAAATCGTCAAAGTGTAGCAAAATTTCAATTGTGACGGCAGTATTGAAAAACTTTTTCCGGAAAAATTTCAGCCCAATCATATTTCATGTTTTTGAGTTATCTACTACAAACTCACAATCGTTGGATTTGTATGGGAGCCCACAAATGCCTTTGTTCGATTGGGCTTAAAATCAATAGGTCTCGTTCCCTCTCTTAAAAACTCCATCTGCCAAATTGTTATTCATATCGGAGTTCGAGTTTATGAGTCGTGCGATGTCAATTTTTGTACCCATCTTTCAATAGGGCAAAATTCCTAAAAGTATAGTCATCAAAAGTTGCAGGACTTAAAAATAAGCAAACAATTTTCTACGGCATACTCAAAACGTTAGTACTCCCACTCGCGCATCAGCCCTGAAATTTTCTTGGTCCCGATACATGGTCAAAAGAAATTTTAGTTATATTTTTAATTTTGCTAGATTTAGAAATTACCCTGATTTTTTTTTAAACTTTTTATTTCATATTTTTGTATTTTATGGGGAGAAAAATTAAAATTGAAAAAAAAATTGATTTTGTACCGTGACCGGAAAACTTTAAGGCTGATGTGCGAGTGGGAGCGTTAATTTTACGGGTATGCCGTACAACAAGTTTTTACTTATTTTTGAGTCCTGCGATGGTTGATGTCTATACTTTTTGGAATTTCTCAATTTCACCGAGTACAGCCCTCCATATTGAGCATTGAGCAAAAAAAAATTTGACTAAAAGTTGAAAAACAACAATTTTGAAAAATTTATGGCAAAACAAAAATAGTTTTCAGTAATTTGAAAAAGTTTACCAATTCTCGATATTTTGGATATTTGGTTTTTAAAATTTTCAGGTCATTACCATTGAGATTTCATATTCCGTTTATCTGGACATTTTTTTGACTAAATTGCTCAAAGGAGAACCGTGTCAATCTACAAAATCACGAAGTCGTTTGGAACAAAAGATCTTGTTTCTGTTTAACAAGATTTTTTACCCAACCAATAGTCGATTAACAAATTTTTTCTCAGAGCAGAAAGAATGAGGTTGTTTTGAACCGAAATCATAGTTCATTAAAATCTCTTTCTATGAAAACTGAAGTAAATTTTGGTAAACGAACCTATTTTTCGATTCCTTGAACCTCATTTTTGGGTTGGCTAAAAATATTAACTTTTTTAGCTCAAACAAACCTATTTTTGGCTCTGAAATTTGAAATCGATGCTAGTTTTTCAAAAATGGACATCGCTTTCTTTGTCGGGCTTTGGTGCAAAACAAGTCAAATTTGAGTTGAATAATATGTTCAGCCAATATTTGGTAATTTGGTTAATGCTCAAAACTTATCATCTTAACAACAAAATAACCCCTAAAGTCTTTTTTTTTCTCACTGTGTTAGTAACTATTGGCAAGTATTGGTAAATTTGACCAATTCCAGAATATGGTAGATATTAATGAAAACTACAAACATACAATCGACGACCTTTGTTTCTGCACAAAAAGTTGGTCAAAAATATTTACCAGTATTTATCAAACAAAACACTTTCCAAAATATTGCAATTTTTTCCATTTAGCAACACTAAATATTGCACGAGAGGTAGCACTAGCATATATGTAACAGGTGTTAATCTGAGACTTAAATTGAGCAAAGTTTTCATTTATTCAAGTGAAAAACAAAATAAAACATCATATTGTGTTTGTGTATAAGGGCATTGTTGCTGTGGATGGTTCAAAATACAATAAGATTTCGAATATTTTAGGAGCCTTCATTGACTAGGCGACAATCTCTAGCAGATTTAATCCCCGATTGGCCTGTATTGCATCCGATAAAACGACCAGAGGTATAAAAAGCAAACAAAACATAAAGAAAATTTAATTATTTGGTAAAAATTAGGAAAGGTTTTAGGTATAGGTAGCAGCCTTTTAAATACTACCTGAATATATCTGAGCAAATAAACCACTTATATTCTATGAAAATTACACTTTATTACATTTAAGTAACCGAAATATAACTTCACTTAATTCGCGATGTTAACTAATTCTACATCTGCTGCTAATCTGACGGATAACAAGATCGCCTTGTGTTCGTTTCCTCTTCTTCTGGCGTGATGTAGCCTATTGTTCAGCTGTGCTGTACGAAAACAAGTCGTATAGTGTTCTCTTGACTTGCATATGATTCGAGGGGCCCCTCACGAAAAACAAAAAATAAATTTAAAAAAATCAAGCATAATCAAAAATATTAGACATAATCACAATATCAAAATAATATTTAAAAAATCAAAGACAGTGACAAAATAAATTTAAAAAAACATCCATAATCAAAATATCAAAAAAATCTAAACAAAACAAGAAATAACTTAACCATAAAAACCCACTTTTTAAAACTCTCATTTCACTCTCTTTCAAATACAAAAATAAAACAAAAAATTCAAAATTTTTCATTTCTTTTTTAATGCAGTGTTCTTGACAACCAAAATATCAGCCAAATTTCAGCTCGTTCCAATCTCAGGAAGTGAGTGAATTTGACGTCGCAAGATTTGCGTGGCACAAGCAAGCAAGCAATCAAATGCGAAGTTAATATGATAGAGTAAAAATTTAAAAAAAAAAAACTTAATAATAAACAAAATTAAAAAATCGTAAAATATCGAAAATAATCAAAAAATATTCAAACAAATCGAAAAAAATCAAAGAGAATCAAAAAAAATCAATTTTTTTTTTTTATCAAAAATTAAAAAAATCAAAAAAAAAATCAATGGCTCCTCGGGGTTATCTTTTTATATTTGATAACTTATGCTAAACATGCATCTGGCTTAAAAGTGAAACTTTCAACTTCTGACTTTTTCCTAGCCGAAAATGCGCTACTTGGAATATAACAAAACAAAATGTAAATGATCAGAATGAAACCTTTAGAGCCTTTCTTTTGAAAGTTCTAGCATCCTTGCTATTTTGTAGCGATGGCCTTTTAAATGGAAAATTTTGGAAAGTTTAAACGCCTTAGTACTGCGGAAAAAAATTCTCAGGAGCTTATGGCTATGTGCCGAATTGATGATTTAAAATTGAAAATTTAGCGGAACATACTTCTGCCAAAGGTTGTCATGAACTCATGTTAAACATGACGTTCTATTAGTAGGTATAAAATGGGTACCAATTAATAATCTTAGCCAAAATTTAAGAAACTTTTATTAATAACTGTGTGATTTATATCCTTTTTATCGATAAAATGATAAACCTTTATATGGGAGCCCACAGAAGCCTTTGGCCAAAATTTCAAAAGATTTTATTAATAAATTTGTTACTTACCTTACGACTACATCGTGTTAGCTTTTCTTTCATCATATCTATAGATAGAAAAGAAAATTTATTGTACTGAGTAAAAAAAAATTTTGATTCCTCGGGAAGAGTTGCTCCTTTTCTGTTGTCTGTCTGTCGACTCTCTGTCGTCTCTCTGTCTGTCTGGTGTCCTTGATCACTTATAAAATTCTCAACCAATTTCACTGAAATTTTGTTTGGAGGCTTGTCTCAGCAAAAGTAAGAACGAGTCAAATTGGGCTACGGGATTCCTAAAAATGTTTGACCCTGAGACATCGGGACCTGGGGGCTCCCTGGTACCAGGTGCTTCCACAATTCTTGAGTTCTAGTGATCAGTATGAGCTCAAATTTGGAATATAAGCTATCCAAGGCCACTTTCGAAAAAACTTTGACCCTGAGAGATCGGGGTTTGACGACTCCTGTGTACCAGGGACTTCCAGAATTCTTCAGATCTAGCGATCGGAATGAGATTAAATTTGGAATATAAGCTTTGGTATAAGTATCCAAGAGGCAAGAACAGTCCCTAAAAATGCTTGACCTTGGGATATCGAGATCTGACGGTTTCTAGGTACCAGCCACTGCCAGAACTATCGAGTTCTAGTGATCAGAATAAGGTCCAAAAAACGACGTGATCATTCATCTGATGAGTATTCGGGTTCTGAATCGAGACAATCTCAAAACCCAATAATTCGGGTTATCTCNCGATATTTCTTCAGCTGAGTATTCGAGTTCTGAATCGGAACAATATCACAACATATCTCGATTAGCTTTCAAAATTAGAATTTTTCATAAAAAATAACCCATGCCGACGTTTGATCTCGTGATCTCCCGCTTCCAAAGCTACTGCTCTAATACATGTGCTACGGAGACATATGATCATCGGTTAGAAAATGATGAACACATTTAAAATATTAAAATATTGTAATGCGCATGCGCTTACATAATTCACGAATTTATTCGGGAGGATTTTATTATTTGGGATATTTGCATAAAAACTCCCCAGTTGTAACCAGATACACTTAATTTTTAAATATGGGAACCGAATATCGGGAAATTGTCAGATCCCGAATATTAGTCGGGTGAAAATCGGCCCGAATAAAGTTTCCGTTTTTAAGTGTGTAAGCTTATAGCAAGTGCCCAAAATCAGTTCCTATGCTAAATTTGGAATAATATTAACCGTTCCTGGTGCTTCTAGTTTCCAGATTTTCTTGGATAATTCTGCAAATACCTTTCCGATCCTCTTCAAAATCTGCACATATCACACGCTAAGAAAAAAGTACTGATTTAAATCTATAAAATTAACGCATTGTTCGAAAGAAATGACAGAAATCAAGAGAAAGTACTGATTAATCGATGGTTTACCTGCATTCTTAAGAAAAAGCAGAATTATTGATTTTTCCATAAACTGAGTTTATTGATTTTTATCCATAAAATGTAGTTTATGTTTAGTATCGACATGGTGTCGACTCGATGTCGGTCTCGGTGTCGATGTCGATATCGTGTCGACCTGATGTCGATATCGTGTCGACTCTGCGTCCACACAATGTCGATATGTCGACACAAATCTTGATTTATTAGTCTACTAAATGCGGTTTACGTATAAATCAGTTAGAACTGTTTATAGATAAACCCATAATTCCACTTTTTCTTCAAAATACATTAAAGATACTGATTAATCAGTACTTTTTTCTTAGAGTGCATGTTTGTCGAAGTCTAAATCCAGTTTCCATCACAAATACGATAAATATGAAAGAAAGACTTGTTTTTATCGATAAAAGACGAAGTTTTGGAGTCCACAGAAACCTTTGTCCGATTCAACTCTCAAACCGTCTATGAGTTTTCTCAGTTTTGGTCTCAAAAGATTCCTAGATGTTCAAAATGTGTTTCAAAGTTGATTTGGATGATTTTCAATGTTCGACCAAACGCATGATTTTCACTTTTAGAAGTTAAACTACCTAATATTTAAAAATATTTATTCTACGTGTTTTATGTTGAATATTTGTTGTATTTACTGCTAACAAAATTTTCACAGTTGCCTGGCAAATTAATACAATGTTTTTCTGTTCACAAAATTGTTGACATAATAGTTTCATATACGGTCTGAACAGTATATTTACAGTTAGGACAAGAGCAGTAGTAATATTGCTGTCAGAACGGGAATCAAGTTTTAACAGTGTTTACATGGAGTTCGTTTGGTAAACGTCAAAAGTACATAAACACCACTTATTTCAGTTTTGATAATTTAATAATTTTAGCTTTTCTTTCTTTCTCCCATCATATCTATAGATAGAAAAGAAAAGAAAATCTGAAACGTGAAAAAACAAAACAAAATCTGTTTGTGTGTGCGTGTGTGTAGTTTCAATAATTCGCGTAATTATTAACAAATTTGATTGAAATTTTGAGTGGGGGCTTTTCTCAACAATAGTAAGTACGAGTTTGTTAATAGGCCAACGGGGTCTTGGGAATTTTTCAAAAATCTTGTGTGACATCGGGATCAGTGAAGATCAAGAACTTTTGGATTTCTTGACTCTAGTGGATCTATAATGAATTCGAATTTGGAACTGTACCAGGAACTTCCAGAATTTTTGGGTTCTAGTAATTTGAATGAGTCCAAATTTGGAATACAAGAACAGTGCCTATGTTAAATTTGGGATAATATTATCGATTCTGGATGCTTCCAGTTAGCAGACTTTCTTGCGTAACTCTGCAAATAAATAAGTCCAAATCTAGTTCCTATAAAATATACAATAAATATAAAAGAAAAGCACCAAAATCCACTATGGGGTTTCCTGCGTTTTTATCTTAACTCATTTACTTTATCTATTTATCATATTTACTAAATTTTGCTAGATTCTTCACTTGCTTCAACGGCAATGGTCATGAACGCAGACGTGACCATTTCGAAGCACACTTCAAATTACAACCTTCTAGTTTAGACTTATTTAATAATTCATACAATCACTTTTATCCTGCATTTAATTGAAATTGTTTCTTAATAACATTCACACGTCAACTTTATTTGCTCAAATTTATAACTCAACTGCTTTAAATATTATTGAAATAAACATTGTACATTTGTCGTACTGGTAATATAAATGCAGACATAAAATAGAAGGCATTTTAAGAGTCCGCTACAGTGCCAGTGGTGCCTTGAATATTGTTATGTATCTGTATGTTCTGAATATTTGAACTTTCAGGATTTTTTTTTGTTTTATGTATTGAATTTTCATAAAACAGATAAAATGCATTTGTGCCTATTTTTCTAAGGAAAATGGCTTCAAAACTAATAGTAACCATGCCATAATATGGTTTAATATTGTTAGATACTCTACTTTTAAATATTTTTCGGTTGTTGAATATAAGAAAAAAGATTTTTTTTCCTTGCAATTTACTTCTTGCTTTAGCAGCCAAAGTCTCCTTGTCCATACTTTTGCTTCGTCATGATTTAAATTGCAAAGACAATAATATTGTTTTTCTTATTTTTTTTTAAGTTCACTCACATTAAACTATCCGATTATCAACAATCAGCCATATAACAGTAGTTTTGAAATTATTTTGCTCAGACAAAAATTAGGTCGCAGACAAAAAATCCATTTTTCTATGATATGAAAATTCAATGAAATAAAATAGGTTATTAATATTCATTTCATTTATAATTGTTCCATTTCTTTTAGAAACAAGACACGTTCTCGAAGCCGTTGTTGGATATTAATGCCAAAGAAGGAAAAGATAAGAAAGTAACATTCGAAGCATCGTTTTCAAAGACAAATTGTAAAGTGAAATGGTTTCTACGAAAAGACGTAAGTTTTTTTTTGCATATTGTCCTATTTTCCAATGGTTTGTCTTTCAGAGTCATTGACTTAATTCCAGTATAATATATGAAGTATTTTTATTTTATAATCAAATCATCATTTTTTGTTGTCAATACAATATAAATAAAATAAAGACTTTAAAAGTTTGGGTATAAGAGTGGAGCGATTTTCGCTGTTTTAGAAATTTGAAAATATATCATTCCAAAACGTTAGTAATTGGTCGAAATAAGCAACGTGCAAAGTATGAGTCCTCAAGGTCATGGTTAAAACTCTCCAGAGAAGCTCAAAGTTTTGATGCCATAAAATAAAAGACCATTTTTATGTGAAAAATATTTTTGTTCTAGACGTCTGTTATTCACAAAAATTCAAAAAAAACTTAAGACTCTCCTCAAAACTTTAAAACTGGTAATTTTCCAGAATTTAAAAAAAATAACAGTTTATAAGTTCTGGGGAGACTTAAATTTAAAAAAAATCTTTCACATTTTGGGAGACGGGGGACAAACTGTTAACAACAAGCAAAATCCAACTTTCGTACTCGTCCACATCAGTACAAGAATGAATGTTGAGCAATACTGTAGGGCAGAGGTCAAAGAAGCACTATCTTTTTGGAAAAAAGGTAAATCTCATGGCGTTAATGGTATCCCTCCGGAAGACCTCAAAACCGGCATACTACACTGTTTAATAAGTAAGGCACTTAACAACAGAGGGCTTTTGGTGACACATACAACAAACCTCAGATGAATAAACGTCAAATTTTAATGCATTCGGTCCATTCGTTTTTGTTTGACAGGCACCGAAAGTAAACAACTTTCAGTATTTTTACAATTGAAAGAAAAGAAATTTATGTTGTTTAAACACTATTATTTGAAAGGGAAATCCCCGAAAGAAATGAAGGAAAAGCCCGATAAACTTNAATGCATTCGGTCCATTCGTTTTTGTTTGACAGGCACCGAAAGTAAACAACTTTCAGTATTTTTACAATTGAAAGAAAAGAAATTTATGTTGTTTAAACACTATTATTTGAAAGGGAAATCCCCGAAAGAAATGAAGGAAAAGCCCGATAAACTTCATGGGGAATCTGCTCCGTCAGATAAAATGGTTTAATACTGGATGGAAGAGTTTCAGCGTGGTCGTACAAGCACAAGTGAGCAACGTCCAGGTTGCCCAATTGACGCAACATTGCCAGAAATCATAGATAAAATCCATGATATGATTTTGACCGACCCTAAATTAAGAGTGCGTAAGCTAGTTGACGCTGTGAGCATCTCAACAGAACGTATACTTTATATTTTGCACGAAAAACTGAAGGCAAAAAAACAATGTGCGCGATGGATGCCGCGTTCGCCCTTAATCAACCAAAAACGCATTCGTGTAACCACTTCAATGAAAAATTTATATAAGTTTGAGGCCAATCCATCGGAGTTTCTTTGTCGGTATATAACCATGGATGAGTCATGAATTCTCTACTATTCACCTGAATCACAAGAAGAGTCAAAAGAGTGGGTTTTGCCGAGTGGAAGCGCACCAAAACGTTCAAAAACGCAAANGGGATACACGTGGAATAATCTTCATCGATTACCTCCAAAAGGGTAAAACAATAACAGGCCAATATTACTCGGAGTTATTGAGCCGATTGAATGCCGCCGAAATCACGAAAAAACGGCCCCATTTGGAGAAAAAAAATCCTCTTCATCACGACAATGCACCAGCTCACACAACACTCAAAGCAATGGGCAAATTGAATGAATTGGGATACGAATTGCTTTCACAACCACGGTATTCCCGACATTCGGGAAAAATAACCCGAAACTTGGAAGAAATCAGACCCGAATACTCAGCAGATAAAAAATCGGGTTTTTCCCGAATCTCGGGATACTTTTTTAAGTGTGGGAGTTGTGTGGGAAAATATTTGAAAAACGTTGATTTTCTCGAAAAATGCCAAAGAGTGTAGAAAGGAATTAATTAATTGTGATGGCAGAGCAAGTGGTGGTACCTTTTCGCAAAGAAGACTGTCAATTTTATATGCAATTTTTGTAGTTAATTTCACAAAAAAATTCAATAAGTCACCGTGCTACTAAATGTGTGTGTAGTGTACTAGATGACTTTTATTATAATAACCAGATTTTTGCAGTAACTTTGAAGTATGAATAATTCGGTAAATTTAGTAGATGAATTAGTAAAACTACTGTATCGCACATAAAAACAGTTTGTACCTCATTTTTGCCATTTTCAGAAATTTTTTACTTTGGTTTTGTGTAGAATGTGAAAATTACTTACTTACTTA
>JXPH01039764.1:2294-14087 GCA_001014845.1 Mochlonyx cinctipes | reverse complement strand
GCATAAATCACACTCAAAAACGTTGGCGTACTCAAAATTCGACCAACAATTTGTTTAGAGGCAAGTGTTGGCTTGATCAAGCACTTCACTTCAAGCACACTTGGCCGAATGCCATATGGCCATAGCGCATTTGACGGAATGCCATATGGCGAAATCCCTTTTACCCGAACCGAAAAAAGATAATTGGACATTTGGCCGAATCATAAAAAAATATTTGGGACATTTGGCCTAAATAGAAAAGAAATATTATCTTGCGACATTTAGACGAAATACAAAAAAATTGCATACAAAAAGTTCTTTGAAAAAAGGGTGCATTATGTGGGACTTTTTAATTATTGGCAAAAATAACTTTCTTTCATTAAAATTCATAATCAATTTAAGGGTGCATAATCATAATCAATAAAAGGTGCATTATGTGGGGTTTTTAAAGTATCGCAATAAATAATTTTCTTTAACTAAAATTCATAATCAATTACCTAGTGATGATAGTTCAGAAGATGATTTTCGTGGATTCGATTCGATCAACGAATGGGAGAAGTAAGTCTCCCGCTCAGAGGTTTGTCATAAAATATTTCAATACAAAGAATTTGGAAGATTCTGCAACTTTTTGGCAAGTTGATGACAGAAATGCATCGTGAATATCCGTGACGGTGATAATCCTCCGGTGTACGCGACCACCAGTGAAACGACTGATTCGGAAGGAAGCTATTTGGGCGAGGAAGGCAGAAGAAAACGCAATAGAACTAAAAAAGAACATCGTCAGACTATTGTAGCAAAGAACCGTCATATTTCCCATCCTCCGAAACTCGTCTCTTGTGACTGCCGGATGGTTTGTATGCATGATGTATCCAAAAACGATACCATCTTGAGCCACTGAAAGATTTAATTTTGAAAACTCTCTGAGGAACGAGAAACTTTCAGTTGGTATGTATAATGATCGTAAGAACACGCTTCTTGCTGTGATTTTACCACTCATTGGAGAGGAGCAAAAGCTTTTTTGGAAAAGTTTGCCTTTTAAACATGATTAACACATGTGAAATGCTTAATTTCTTTAAATACATGAAATATTGATAAACATTGTATGTTTCATTTGTTCTTATACTGTACTCTGTTACAGTGCACAGATATCAAAACCGCAATACAACACTAACACACATCATTGCAGAAGAAAAAATATTCTTTGTTCTTTGGAAATAACGTCTAGGCCAGGTATGCGAATACTTTTCAAATGGGCCACACATGGTCTGATTGTTTTTCGCATTTCACCGGACAAACATTCCAGTTTTATTATGATTCTTGAAAGTATAGTAAAAATAAACGCTGTTGATAAAGCAAACTCATAAATGATGAAAATGCAAATGGGCCATCTATGCGAATATGGGCAACAAACCGGACTCAAATTTTTAGGCGATTTTTTAGGCCAGTGGGTCATCATAGCCGTGTATTAATTCAAGACTTTCCAAAATTCGCAAAATAAGAATCAGCCTAATGGACCTGCTCCAAGCCCCTTCGTGCTTTAGAACATCTTTTCAAAGGGACGATCAAAATCGACAACAAAACTGATATTTTGAAATTTATAATTTCTCTCCTTCCGCACGTGTCTTGATTTCATAGACCCGCATTATGGATGTACAAGTGTGGATGGTTTTAATGTTTTTTCATGCTTTATTCGAAATCCAAAAATATCCCATTTTTTAGCTTTCCTTTCTTTCTCTTATCATATTCATATCCATAGATAGAAAAGAAAAGCTATTGTATTCAGTAAAATTTGAAAAAATTTGGTCGTTTGGAAAAAGTTGCTTCAAATGGTCTGAAACGTGAAAAACGAGAACACTGTAATTTTTTTCAGATTCTCTTTAAAATTAGCACATATGATTTTTGTCCAAGTCTAACTCTAGCTTCTTCTATCATTAAGAAAAGCTATATAATCAACTTTGTGGCTTCCTGATGATGATGATGCCTCATTACCTTCCCTCGTCTTACACCACCTTAAGACGATGTTGATGGACAAAAAGTTAATGAACTTTTAGTTTTATCAAAATTTATATTTTTAATAAGATTACATTTTTGTTGGAACTGGAAGGTCAGATTTCCCGTTTCCACTTTTTATTATTTGGATTGGTATGAACTATAGATCGAATAGTTCAACCTAGCGGCATAGTTGTGCTTCAGCGTAACATATTGTTGTTCGCCTGGTTTCTGCCGCTGAGAATTCCTATGTCATTTCTTGCACTGTTGGAGTGTTAAAGCACTGAGATTTGGTAATGTTCGGGATGATTCGAATTCCTTGATTCTTTAGTATAAATTTCTCTGCTTTTTCTGTTCAAGTTCATTTTATTTTTTTTAATCAATTGCACAAAGGGTCCCGCTCTTGTCTCATATGAATTAGCATATTTAGAATGTATCCGTATAAAGAAAGAATAACTAGCCTAGAATATTTACACTCAAAAGTAATTATCCTCTCCAACAAATTAATATGCTAAACAAATGGCTTTCCCAACAAATATAGTAATATTGTTATCAACAAAAAAACCTTTTAAAGAATATCAAAAAAGCAAATCTTTTCAATGTTAATTGTTGGCAATAACAATCAAGATAAAAAAGCAACTTAAAATGTCCTGCTCTTGTTATCAGCAGAAGGAACAACGCGAGTCGTATCTCGAGTGTATCACATGTAAAATGTGGAAATGGAAATACACAGATAATTAAATTAAAGATATATACAAAATGACTCACTCTATAAAAATATTTGTGTTTAAATTCTTTCTCTCTGGTAGTCTACAAGCGTATATTGCAATGATTGGTTGCCCATGTTTGTCTGTGCCGATAAATTCAATGAACTTGCGCTTCTTAAGGTCTTTTCGAATCGCGTCTTCGTCCGGCTGTAAAGGAATTAAAATTATAATTAATTGACTATATACCTATTTCTAATTTTTTATACTCACTTCCGTCATTTTTAACTGCTCTTCATAATTGTCGGCTTCTAGAGTGGTTTTGATTTCGTCGTCGTCATCAATTTGGATGAAATCACCTAAAAAAAAAATTCAACATATAACAATTTTATTTTATTACATTTTTAATGCTAACTTTAATGTCTGTAGATGTTTAATGTTTTTGAGACTAAATTTCATTTAAAATCTTCTAGTTTACAATCCCAAATACAGAATTTTAAAGGGAAAAAACCTCGGAAAAAACACAAAATATTATAAATGCTATCTATGGAAGGAAAATATGGTACTAGGTGGCAATGATTAATTAAAAAAAAATTAATTGAGAATTTGATACACGTTGGTGCGTTGGAAAACGTTTGGGACCCAGAATCCTTTTGTAGTGCTTAAGACAAACCATTGGCAGCAACACCATCCTCCAATTTTTCTTTTTTGCGGAGATATTGCCATTTGATTTTTTTTAAATTGCACATATCTTCCAAACACACCAGATTTATTCAAAATCTTGATTTTGTATGAATAAGAATAAAAATTTTAAAATAAATTTAATATTTGTCGAAAATATCAGTAGTTTTTTATCCAAACTCGGTAAAATTACTTAATTTTAGCAATTATGCTTAAAATTATTTGCATATAATCATATCCTGGAGGAAGCCATGAGGATGTTCTCATATCTTATTTTACCGCAGACTAGTACAGACTGACTTTCGAGACACTTTTTAAAAGTGTATTTTTATAGTCTCGATTTTTGGTTGGGATATGTTTGGGATTAATATATTTTTTGACAGCCGGTGGAACTATATAGAGGAGCTGGTTTCAACTAGACCTATATGTCCCCGGCTCGATTAATAAATTGATGATATATATGAATCAATGTATTGATTAGTTTGTTTTAAGGAGTGATTTGAGTTAATCTTTATGAATCGTATCCCAAAAAAGATGCTTTAAGTGACTATAACAATGGGATTGGCAAGGGATCGGGCAGCAGTCCCAATTAAATCCTGTGTATAATTATTTTAAAAACAAAAAATGCAGCGCTTAATGCAACAACATTACAAAGATAACAGTTGAGCTTTCGAACGAACGTTTTCTGTGTCGACCAAACAAATTGAGAAGTGTATCGACTTCCAGAAAAGAAAGCCTTTGATCAGCTGAAGCAGGATGTAATTTAGAAGAGTTCAAGCGATAGAGGAGTTTTAACCAAGATTATTGATCTAATCAAGGAATATTATGACAACTTCACTTGCCACGTCGTACATCATAATAGACTCACCGATGCTAATGTGTTTGACAAGGATGCTTACTATCCCTTTTGTTGTTCCTGATTATGTTGGGTGATGTGCTGCGCAAAGCATTTGATGTGCAGAAACGTGGCATAAAATGGAGAAATATGAATGATGATTGTCTAGAAGATAAAGATTAAAAAAACCTGGCTGCTGCCAAGACATTACCGAGGAACGAAAGAAGGTTGGCTTGAAGATCAACCACGAAAAGACGAAGTACCTGGCTGTAAATAGAAATAGCGCTGGCAATTTTACGATTGACGGTAAAATCGTCGAATGCATTGCAAAATTTACTTATCTTGGAACCACTCAGGCCTCATATAAGAAAACACCAAGCTTTGTCTATTTTGAGTCTTGCAGTATCCTCACTGCTGTATCAAAGATCATTAATATTACGACCAATGTCGCAGATTTTTCATTCTTAGTTTCAACAGCACAATGTTACAGATCATCTGCAATGCTGTAGCATAGACAAAGGAATATTAAGATGACCAGAAACGAGGTTGCGTCGTAGGTTCGGTCGTGGTTCATCCATAGACAAAGCATAGACGAATGAATACTATGATGTTCAGATGCATAGTTGCGTGCATTGAAGAACGAATGGTCGGAACCATCAAAGACAATGTATACTATGTATATATACATTGTCTTTGGAACCATAAACTAAGCATGAGTAAACATCAGAATTCCATAAATTTATCGTATCAAGATTAAAAGTGAGCAGACCACACTTGCACACAAAATTGACTATATAACTATATTTATAGACTATACATATATTATTATTATGACATTGAATTTGGAATTAGGAATTATTCTCAAAAGTAAAATTGTATTTTATTTTTGGTAAGAAAGATATTTATTATTCAAACCACATTAATAGCATTGTGTACGCGTATGGGAGATAATTTTTAAAAACAATTCAACATTTAAAACAAAAAATTTAGTTTTTTGGGTTTTGTTTGAAATTTATGAGACTATTTTTCCCATTCGGTTCTCATATCGGGTTTAAAGTTAAACGAAAAAAATCGTGTGCGAGCGAGCTTATCTATGTTTAACTAGTCATAACTTATGGTGCAGAGCTACGGTGGATACATCATGTTTATGAAACTGTACAGGTTTTGTTATTTTCATTGTGTGTGTGTTGTATCCCAACCCACTTACTGTCGACAGTATAAGGGTTTACTTGAAAATCTCTACAAAGTAGATCTATACTAGTTACTTTTTGCCTTATCCAACGGTGATCCTGCAGCTGAAGTGCCTGTAAAAGAGCATAGGCCAACATCGGATTGTTATTTGCTACAAGTTAAACGAAGTGCTAAAACTCTGATCTGTCCAAGTATTAGCTTCGGTCGTCTTTTTTTTTGCTGTGGGTTATATAGATCGAGGAGTGCTATATACGATTAACTACGATGAATGCTCTATGCTTTTAGCTGCACCGCTTTTTTCACGAACAATACACCCCCAAATACAGGAATTGCAGGATTTGGTTGTTGACGAGCATTAGAGGAAGATTGGAGTCGGCATTTATGCACATTTCTTTCGTCTCGCCAACTTTAGCGGACTATCTTGTAGGTCGTTCACCCTATGTTCTAGTTCCTATTTCTCGTCAGCAAAATCTAGGGACTCCAGCCTTATTCGCGGCACGAGGGGGGTTCAAATGATTTTCGTCTTGTTTGTTGCTCGTACCAGGTGTACCTGTTAATTTTCAACCATTTTTAATGTAAAAAACACATTAATTGAAAGCGAAAAACCAAAATACTTTATTCAGAATAATTTCCATCCCAAACTTCTTGAGCTTGGAGCGAAACCATTCAGAAACCCAATTTTTCACTTCTTACGTTTTGAAGTAAATAAATGATAACTAGAAGGTGCCATGTCTGGTGAATACGGTGGGTGGTGTAACGCTTCCCAACCAAGTGCTTTTAAGGTATCCTGTACCGATTTTGCTTTGTATGACGGCCATGTCTTCTGGCCTGCATGTATGACGGCCATGTCTTCTGGCCATGCTACTTTTTTGATCAATCCATAATTCAAATTGATCATTTGTTGTCGGTAGCGATCACCAGTAACAGTTTTAGGAGCTCATGGCGCAGCACACCTTCCTGATCCCATCAAACACATAGCATTGTCTTCTTTTCGTATCTAGGTATTTGGTTTTGCGGTTGATGTTGATGAAATTCTGCTTTTAGGATTCTCAAAATAAATCCACTTCACATCGGCTGTATCCACTTCACATCGTGGTTCATGTCATGTGATTTGTGAAGGCATACCAACACTCAAACAAAAATATGGTCGTGGCACATTTCGAGTGTTTCTTGATAATATTGCTAACCTTATTATTTTGTTGATTTTATACTTTTCAAGGGTTCATCAGAGGTCGCATAAATAACGTAAGGTGAAAATATAAAGTTACCCTATGGGAATTGTATCGCACACAATGTAACTGTTACAGGGTGCAACCACAACCAAAATAATGCATTGTACTAGGTGGATCAATAGGATTACATGGAAACCTAGACAAAGACAATGAATATAAAGATATCCAGATCCATGGTTAGGTGGAATGGAGGACCTTTTGTTTTTGGTTGGGTTCTCGAGGAGGTGTCAGGTGGAGGAGGAGGAGATCTGGTATAATTTAGGTCTGTGTCTTTGGTTTGGTGGGTTTGGTATAATTTTGCTTTTTAGTTTGTATCCGTGGTTCCTTATAATGCCTATTGAAAAACGCGCCACCTCTTGTATTTTTAATGAAATTTTGTATTTGTGGTTATTTTTTTGTATCTGTGGTTTTTTTTTAGATGTTTTTGGTTGGTGTCTTGGAGGGTTCTGGGTTGTTGAAAGTTTTTGCATTTGAGATCCATCAGGCACCCACCAAGNTTTTGTATTTGTGGTTATTTTTTTGTATCTGTGGTTTTTTTTTAGATGTTTTTGGTTGGTGTCTTGGAGGGTTCTGGGTTGTTGAAAGTTTTTGCATTTGAGATCCATCAGGCACCCACCAAGGACAAATCACTGTTCCTGGATATCTTAGTTTTCATTGTCTTTGACCAAGACACAAACTAAACACCAAAAACATACAAATTGAGACACAAACCAAAAACTTTCACCATTAGAGCAGAAAACTTAAACATTATAGTAGTTTACACAACAAACAACATGCTTTTGAAATGAACCAAAACCATTGGTTCTTCAATCCACCCAACTATGCATCTGGACATCTTTGTATTCATTCGTCTATTAGATGATCTCGAACATTGTGCTGTTGAAACCAAATGGTATTGAAGATACGCGGCACCATTCTGGATCGAAGCCACTTTTTGCCTTTTTTGGTAAAATATTATGAGATTGGAATTCCTTCAAAAAATGGTTGAGAAAATCACGGACCAACATTGGGAGCAATCTCTGTTTCTGTGCATCTTTTATTTATTTATCTTAGGGCTGTTCAAGACGAATTCATCTGTACTACATGATTAAAATTAGTCTAATCTCCTTTTTTTGGCAATTTCACAATATTGCTACTACTGTCATCAGCCCCAGAGAAATGATTCTTGCTTTTATATACTATAGAATTTTGAAAAATTCAAAATAATAGCTAAATGCGACAATTGATACAATTTAAATAATAATTGCTTTGTCAAATCATGTCAACAGCTCTTCCCATGTGCAACATGTTCGTTCATACATATTATATCTTATAATAAACTGAATTTCATTAAAAATTAAATAAGTATAACATGTTAAACGGTCTGTACCGTCTGTACTGTTAATCAAGAAACAAACAACAAAATTATGGAACGTTGGGTCAAAATGAACACCTATAACAGTACATGCATGCATACATTACTCATATTTAAATAAAATCGGTCATTATAATAAACAATCTCTTATTTCTAAACAAAACTTTTCTTTTTTATTTATAAAACATAAACAATAAATTAAACAATTGTCATATCTCATATCCTCCATAATGGGAGACATTTTTATGCTTCAACAAATTCAATTAAAACAAAATAAAAATAAATCTTAAAAGTATAGGGAGCAAAATTTTTCCGAAAATAAGTATTCTTCTCTGTGCAAAAAAATAAAATGAAATCGCAATATGATTTATTCTACACGATAGGTTAAGCAAACTAGATTTGAATATATCGGAATGGGCATTTAAATAGCAGTAAGCCAAAATTTGGTTTTGGAAGTATCTTGGGATGCTGAACACGAATTCGTGGCGTCCGGAGTCATCCAGATGTGGGAACATGAAATAAAAGTCAAGATTTTGAAGTGTGTCACTTTATTTATCCCGCAAATTACAGAATCGCTCTGTTACAAAGACATGAGTCGTTATAATGTTGCCCTCGGGAGTGCACAGACTTGGGGGGAGGGGGTGCACGTCGAATCTGTAAGTAGAGAAAAGGTTAAAATAATGATAGGTGTGTGCACCACAACCGTGGACAAATTTAACACAAGAAAAGAATCATACAAAACAGGCTTCTAGCCTGGAGAAATATGGTTGAGACGCGAAACAGCATGGCTTCTTCCGAATGGCGCTTTTTTGTCCTTGACTGCTCTTTCTTATTCTTCACTTCCTTCGTACTCCTTCTATCAGCGCCTCCTGGCACTGGACTTACTCACTAACTTGTGGAAATTCACGGATTTAACTATTAAACTATTTCAAGTGTTTTCCAATGTGACCGCTCAAGTTTTCCAATATTCCTACATTTCCCCGCCAACGTCACTCAGACGATTTACTTGTGATAAAAGGAACACACTAGATGATGGTAATCAAAACGTTATAATGTTCTCATTCTTTTGATAAAGTAACCAGAGCAAGTAGAGTTCACGTTCGTTTTGAGTATTCACAACCGGATCACTAGGGCTAGGGTAACCTTCCTCCGTTAAGGTAATTCAAGGCACGGAGCAAAAATACAACTTATTTTTTATTAATTTTAAATTGTTGAAGTATATTGAAATGGGCATTCTGTCAAAATGCTGTTGAGACAGATGAACGAACGTCCTCGTAGGAAAAATTTGTGTTTCTGGGTATCTTTTAGTTCATTGTCTTTGCTTAAACAGCTTAAACAAGTTCGTGATTGCTACAACTAGAATTTGTTTATCGTGATCGCGCTGATTGGGACCCGATTTTAAGTTGTTTGGAGGCTTTTCTTGGAAGATATGTTTTTTGCCATGCGATTTAAAAAAATGTAGGTTCTCCTAGTTAAAGTATTTTGAACAAGCTGAAATCGTTCTCATCCAAATTTAGTCAAACAGAACTGTTTGACCATGGACTGTGTCTCAGTGGAACCGAGGATCCAGTTTTTGGCTATTTTGACTATGTTTCTACATCCGGACGATTTCAGACACCACGGATTCTTGTTCAACCTCCCAAAATATACCCAGATCCAAATTTTTGGCTTTCAACTATTTAATTGCCTTAAAAATTTAGATTGCTTAGAGTAACGAGAAAAAACTGAAAAATAATAATAATTGGCATCGGAATTTGTTTGCATATATTTTCCATTCAATAAGCATCAGCATCATATATTTGATGATGATGACGAAGCTCAGTTCACTAAAGTATTATTTTTATTATTAGCAATTCAGATCTATTTAATTTAATGATAATAAAATAAAAAATAACTGTTTGTGGTTCATGAATTCAACATGTAGGTATAAGTTGTTGAATAAAATGATCTAGTGTAGTAAATTAAAACCAAAGACCGGTGAACCGGTGAAAGTATGTGCAAGCATAACTTTTCACAAAGAAATTTATGCATACATATACGTCTGTCTTTTTTTACACTGCACATGTGGCTTGTTCGGTAGAGCTTCTGTTTATCAACCACAAGGTACGGATTCAAATCCGACCCGTGACGATGAAATTAACCTTGATGCATTTTCTCATAGTTGTGGATAAGGTAGATTGCTTTCTACGCACTACTGTTAATTAATAATAGGGTAAAACATGTAATTTTCGACACATATCGTTAGAACCATGCTGTCAAAAATATACTTGCAGCAAAAAACATAAGTATGAAATAGAAGGCGCTAGAATTGTGTTCATGTCCAATTGGTTAGTCAAGATCCTTGAAGCAAAAATTGAACAGCACTTGATGGATAACTCATTAGCATAACCATTAGGGTTGTGGTGGTTCGGAATCCACTATAAACTGAAGGTCTACTACACGCTAAGAAAAAAGTACTGATTGTTATCTATAGAATGAACGGATTGTTTAAAAGAAATAGAAGAAATCAAGAGAAAGTACTGATTAATCATTAGTTTACCTGTATTCTTAAGAAAAAGCGGAATTATTGATTTTTCCGTAAAGTGAATTTATTGATTTTTATCTATAAAGGTAGTTTATATTTTGTTTCGACACCCATGTCGACTCGATGTCGACCCTATATCGACTCGATGTCAACTTCATGTCGACTCGGTGTCGATATCATGTCAACTCGATGTCAATATGTCATCACAAATCTTGATTTATTATCCTCTAAAAAGCGGTTTATGTATAAATCAGTAAGGGCTGTATATACATAAATCCATAATTCCACTTTTTCTTCAAAATACATTAAGACTACTGATTAATCAGTACTTTTTTCTTAGAGTGTAATATCTAGAAAGTTATCTGAAAAATGAAGACTCACCTGGTTTCCTTAGGGTACTAAATGTTTTATTATTATTCTTAATTTTTACACGATCATCTCGGATTTTATAAGCCACCCCAAAAATTTTCAAATTGTTAAAAAATTTGAGCCCGATAGATGAAGGTTTAGGGCGTGCTACCGGCTTCAGGTCCCCAGAACCGGTTTTATAGGCTCCAAAAAATAAAAATAACTGTTTATCTAAAAAAAATTTTAATACACTTCAAAAGCTATTCCGTATTTGTTCAATGAATTTTAATTTTTTTCAGCCAACTTTTGGAGTTTACCTGCAACTTTTTTATACTAGACAATTTTTATGAAAATTAAGTAAACGTAGCTATACTAGGATAATATTGAGTCTAAAGGTACTGAACGCACCGAGGGATACACAAACACACTGGACTATAGCCTAAGGATTAAGGAACTAAATAAATAATATTTCCAAAGAAGAAATTGTTTTTTCTGAATTTTTAAGCCCTACGATCTCGAAGCACGAGTCATTGCGCAGCCGACGAACTTTGATCAGGAGGAAAGTTTTCATTATTCCGCCAATCAGTTCTTTCCGTGAGCTTACCCTCTAATTGAGTGGCCGGGACTTACAAAATGGCTCCATTGACATAAACTGAAAATATTTTTAAGGGTTCTTAAATTTTCACAGGGTCACATGTTTTAAGTCCTGTATCAGTGGAACTATTTTACCGATTAAGCTAAAAACAATTTAGAGAATATGTATACGGCACATAGAGGGGCTAATTATATGAAAAAATATGTAAATTGATCAAAGATTTTTCGGGACTTTTTGGATTTTGCGGACTTTTTCGGATTTTCGGGATTTTGTGGGATTTTTTGGGATTTTTTTGAGATTTTTTGGGATTTTCGGGATTTTTTGGGATTTTGTGGACTTTTAAAGATTTTTTGGGATTTGT
>JXPH01039745.1:2063-13820 GCA_001014845.1 Mochlonyx cinctipes | reverse complement strand
GATTTTTTGACTAATTACTATACTTTAACTTGTTTAAGGAAAAGTTAAAGTAATAAAGGCAGTACATTCAAAGTACATTTTGTTTATAACTATTTGGCATAATAAAGCTTTTGAAAATATGAATTTAGAGGGCCAGGCCAGGCCAGGAGCATATGCCACCAAAGCGCCAATTGGTGTACTTTCTTTAGGGGGCAGATAATTGTTTTTCAAAGTGGTACATTCAAAGCACATTTTATTAACTACCATTCGGCATCATAAAATATTGCAAGATATTAGGTTGTGGCGCCAGTGGCATATGCCACCAGCTTCAATTAGTATATGACTCCTCAAGGGGGTAAGTACATTTTTTTTCAAGGCAGTACATTTAAAGTACATTTTGAGTAAATCACTCTGGGAAAGTTTGGATACCAGCGGCCAACATTAGGGCGCCAGTGTTATTGACGTGGATTTTTAGGATTTTTGTGATTATTAGAGATTTTAGGGGTTTGGGATTTTTTGGATTTAGTGGGATTATATAGATTTGTTGGGATAGTGGATTTTTATGAATTTGGTTGATTTTGTGGACTTAGAAAGACTTTTAGACATTTTTATTTTATTTTTTTAGGAACCTTCGTTCGTTCTCGCAATAGGTCGATAGACAAACTGTACNAAGAACCCTTAGATTTATTATGCACTGACGACATCTATGTTAAAATGGTAGGAAGTAAAATAGTAATGTAATTAAATTAAGTAGTGACGTCCTGCGGGAAAAATATTCAAATCTGTTTCCATTGCCCTATTGAAACAATTTGAAATGGTCATAACTTTTTTTCTAGATACGCGAGAAAAAAAAGTTTTTACTCCAGGTTGGTCTAAATTGGTAGTAAATGAAGAATTTATTATGAATTTTCCGAAAAATTATTTTTTCTTGTTCTTATTATTAAAACTCTGCTGAAAAATGCCGTTTATGATGCTGGAAAATGCAGTTTTCATAACATTGGTGTTTGGTTGGCGGACCTACTATACGGATCAAGAAGTGTGAAATAAATGTGGAATAAGTGAAACAAAAAAACATTTTTTTAGCCGAATTCGGTTTGATTTTTCAACATATATTCTTTTTAAGTCGATAACTAACTTTTTAATTCCGTCCAAAAAGTAATCCTTTGGAAGCTCTCCAAAATAGGCCAGTTTCAGCTATGACTTCCTCATTGAGTGAAATCTCTAACCGGTGAGCCATCTCTTCAGGTTTGGAAGCAGGTAAAAGTCACTGGATGCCAGGCCTGGCAAACACGGTGGCTGAGGAATCAATTCAAATCCAATTTCGTGCAAATTGCTTACGCAACTAACGGTGAATGAGCAAGTGCATTTTTTCTGCGACTTCAATTTTCAAACGTTCCAACAATGCTGCATAATATGCGCCAGTTATGGTTTTACCTTTTTCGAGATAGTCGATGAATGTGAACGTGTATCTCAAAATACGGAATTCATAACTTTGTTGGCCCATTGCTTTGTTTTTGGACGCTTTGGAGCACTTTCACCTGGAGAAACCTATTTTTTTGGCTGTTGTATTGACTTCGGTTTGAAGAAATGGACTCATGGTTATGAATTGAAACTTCTTTGAATTTCGANTATTGACTTCGGTTTGAAGAAATGGACTCATGTTTCATCCATGGTTATGAATTGAAACTTCTTTGAATTTCGAGTAAACATTGCCAAATTCTGCTGGAAAGTCGTAACATGAATTTGTTTTTGATCCTCTGTGAGCAAACGCGGCACCCATCGCATGCAGAGTTTCTTCATACGCAAAATATCATGTATTATATTGAACACACTGCCATACGACATCTTTGTAGTCTCAATTTCACTGAATTTGTACATTGGTGCATACTTGCGCCATCTCTAGGATTTTTCCACACTTTTTGATTCGCCTAGTAGGCATTAAACGAATTGATTCAAAATTTCCGGATTCCCGTTTCCGTTGTCATGGCACGTATTTCCCATACAGTGTTGTGTATAAACACAAAAAAAAACTTTTTTCAACCGCCCCTAATGAACAATTTATGAAATTACGTGAAAAGTGGTATATGGTACCTATGCACAACTCATAAACATCAAATTTACCTACATACATAAAATAAATGTTCGTGACATTAGAGTTTATTTAGCAAAACATGTTTAAAAAATGATTTCCACGATTTTAACATAAAACTGATTTCAGGCAATCACGCGATAGGAACAGTTCGAAAGTTTCCGACACTCCCTCTAAATCCGAACGGTGTTTGGATAGACCCTGGTGGCGGTGTTTGGAGACAGGCCTCAGACATTACGAAAGAAGCAATGACCGACTACGCACAAGTTTCAAATGCACCCACGCTTCCGCTTCCAGATTATGAAAGGTACGTGTAAAAAAAACTAATTAAATTTAATTATAGCAACAATAGGACACAACACATTAAACACACATAAAAAGACATAAGTGCTAATTTTATATGTAAAGGGGCAATTAATTTTTATGTTTCACATTTAATTATACATTGGATCTAAACAGAACATACAATCCTATAACAGTTCTGTTCTACACCTACTAGTTTATAACTATAAGTATATTATACTAATTATGGGTTTCGGTTTAGTTTTATCTAATTTATACAAATTACTCAATTAAAATAATAATCATGTCTAACTATGTGTGTCTATGCTGTAGTGATAGGTGCATGGTTCATATCATGTTTATCCTTCATTTATTTTTCATGGGTCAGTGTTAATCGGCTTGCGTTAATTTAATCATCCTACACTAATGGAAAAATGGGATTTAATTTAGGAAATTTTCTGGGATTCCGAATACATACACAACACTGAGCATGGTTATTTCAACACATTTCAATTACATTTGGGAGGTAATGTAATGTTATGTTTTGGTACATTACATTATGGGAAGTATTATCAGAAAATAACAAGATTTCTTCTTTTTTTGCACAACATAGCAAACGGTTTTGTTTTTACTATACCCAGCAGAGCAGGGCTAGGAACGAAGAAGGGTTGTATTCATGAATGCTTTGCACGGTAAGTTGTAAAAAGGGCTGGATAGAAGTTCTAATTGCACGGTGACGGTGGTCGAAAAAACGAACCTGAGTGGTAGCTTGCCTTTAAGGGTTTGAACTGATGGAGGTGAGGACAGCATTTTCTTATGCTAGATAAAAATCCGTGGATATCGACTCTTAGGACGAGATCAAGAGTTAAAATTTTTGACCCTTCAGATTCATTATCGGTTCTGCTCTGTGGTTGATCAAATTATATTCACTACCGACCCCTGATATCGACTGACCCTATCTCAGACATGCTCGAGATGATGTTGGCTAGCACCCAAAAAAATTGAAAACATCGAAAAGAATCAAAAATCAATTTCGATGATGCACTTTTGCATAATTTGGGTCTATTAGGTAGGTACCGCTCTTCTTTAATCTCTGATTATAAAACTGGCATATTCACTCACCTCTCTCTGAAAATTCTTAAAATTGTTTTCTATCGATCCTGTTGTATGAACATCGCCTTGAAAAAAGGATGATCTCAGGACATCCTATTCGGGATAAACTTTTTTACCGGGTAGGGACAGTTTGAAAAAGCAAATTTTCAACTCACTTTATTAACCAATACAACACATTTGAAGCTCCATTTAGTAACATGGGTCTCTACCATATAGACCATATGGACTTGAATCATGTATTCAGCTAAAGTCTTTTCAATATTTAATTATTTTGAGACTTAAAAATAATTCGAACCCTTAGTAGAACTAACATAGCAAACAGTTTTGTTTTTACTATACCCAGCAGAGCAGGGCTAGGAACGAAGAAGGGTTGTATTCATGAATGCTTTGCACGGTAAGTTGTAAAAAGGGCTGGATAGAAGTTCTAATTGCACGGTGACGGTGGTCGAAAAAACGAACCTGAGTGGTAGCTTGCCTTTAAGGGTTTGAACTGATGGAGGTGAGGACAGCATTTTCTTATGCTAGATAAAAATCCGTGGATATCGACTCTTAGGACGAGATCAAGAGTTAAAATTTTTGACCCTTCAGATTCATTATCGGTTCTGCTCTGTGGTTGATCAAATTATATTCACTACCGACCCCTGATATCGACTGACCCTATCTCAGACATGCTCGAGATGATGTTGGCTAGCACCCAAAAAAATTGAAAACATCGAAAAGAATCAAAAATCAATTTCGATGATGCACTTTTGCATAATTTGGGTCTATTAGGTAGGTACCGCTCTTCTTTAATCTCTGATTATAACACTGGCATATTCACTCACCTCTCTCTGAAAATTCTTAAAATTGTTTTCTATCGATCCTGTTGTATGAACATCGCCTTGAAAAAAGGATGATCTCAGGACATCCTATTCGGGATAAACTTTTTTACCGGGTAGGGACAGTTTGAAAAAGCAAATTTTCAACTCACTTTATTAACCAATACAACACATTTGAAGCTCCATTTAGTAACATGGGTCTCTACCATATAGACCATATGGACTTGAATCATGTATTCAGCTAAAGTCTTTTCAATATTTAATTATTTTGAGACTTAAAAATAATTCGAACCCTTAGTAGAACTAACATAGCAAACAGTTTTGTTTTTACTATACCCAGCAGAGCAGGGCTAGGAACGAAGAAGGGTTGTATTCATGAATGCTTTCCACGGTAAGTTGTAAAAAGGGCTGAATAAAAAGTTCTAAGACCAATTGAACGGTGACGGCGGTCAAAAAAACGAACCTGAGTGGTCATTTGCCTTTATTAGTTTGAATTGATGGAGGTAGATAAGGGCAGCATTTTATTATACTTTATCAAAATCTATGGACTTGGATATCGACTCCTAAGACGAGATCAAGAGTTAAAATTTTTGAACTTTCAGATCCATTAAAGGTCCCAATCTGTGCTCGATCAAATTAATTCACTATAGACCCTAATGGCGACTGACCCTAACTTAGACATGCTTGAGTTGATATTGGCTCACTCACTCCTATTAGCCTGAATGAAGTATTATTACATAAAAATTAAAATATATTGAAAAAATGAGGAAAATAAAAAAAGAACGGTTCAAAAATATTAATGTTTGAAGAAATATGTGCTTTGCCCCCTGGGGTTGTATCTTTCTGATAAATAATACAATCAAATACGTTAAGCTCAAAAGCATGAATAAGGATTAAAAAAGGTATAAATTATAAATGGTATGAATGGTATAAAAGTATTGATGTTCGGCAAAAATGGGATGTCTTTTCCTAAAGGCACCCTTAGGGGTAATTAGTGAATTTTCGATGGTTACTAAAGCAAATATTGACAAATAAAGAAAGAATCTCTGGTGAAAAAATTCTGATCTTTTCGTCAATCCAAACTTTTCGAACTTATTTTTGAATGTTGTACGTTAGTGGCAAATTTTTATGGTGTTCAACAAAGATGAAATGTCGACTTGACCCCGACGCCACCCCTAGGACTTATAAGTGGCTGGAGTGGCAAATCAATATCTTATTGAGTAAAAAGTGTCACTTTTACTTCAGTATATGGTAGATATGGTTGAAACGACCCTTGTTTCTGATCCGAGAATTTATCAAATTTTGGGTAACCACGGTTTTTGAGTGTGATTTATGCTACCGCTCATTTTTCTTGTCGGAACAAAATTTGACCATCTGTTTTTTCAGAAACATAGTGTCAAATTTATGACGCCATTTGTAGTTTTCAGTCCGTATTCTACAATTCTATTCTAATTTTTGCCTAATGAGAAAGTGATTTGCCACCCAAGCATACAATCGGTGGCGCCGGAGTCTGATGTCAACATGGGGAATAGGGTTGGTGTACATATTCTGATGTACGATGTGGCATGTGAACTTGTCACAAGATTCCTTGATCAGATTGATAATCTTTGTTGCAAATCCTCTATCGCTTAAACTCTTCCAAATTGCATCATGATTTAGCAGATCAAATATTTTCTGGAAGTCAACGAAAACTTTGTACAGTGTTCACATCTCAATAACAATTCTGAGTGTATTTATTTTCTTGGCAAACTGCCTATCCAGTGTTACGTTGATTCTTTGCAATATAATTGTCCACAGGAATTTACTGAGAATGGACTACTGCGTGATACTTTGCATATTGTTAATGTTCCTTGCAACAACGTTCTTTGCAATCTTCGTTATCAAAACCTGGTTTCAGTCATTCGAAAACGTGTTAGTATTTCAGACATCACATTAATTGGATGGAGAATGTCAGTTGATAGGTCTGCGTCAGTTTTAAGAACTTCTGGAGGGATACTATCAACACCAGGAGCTTTTCTATTTTTCAAAGAAGATAATGCTTTTTCGACCTCCACTCTACTGAGTGGCTCGACATTAATCCTCGTACCGATGCTGATGGCTGCCAACTGAATTTAGGTGTTTGTTAATGAGCTAATCTGGATTGTTTGTTCGTTATTAAAAAATTCGTAGACGTGTTCCCACCTCTTCTGCAGTTACTTGTCTTCAGTATG
The DNA here is from genome assembly GCA_001014845.1 of Mochlonyx cinctipes. NCBI lineage: Eukaryota > Metazoa > Arthropoda > Insecta > Diptera > Chaoboridae > Mochlonyx > Mochlonyx cinctipes. The sequence continues at coordinate 7,329 of JXPH01039745.1, read as the reverse complement.
CAAGATGTTACTGTTCTTAACCTTCACAACAAGCTGGTCCCTTTGTTTGATCGGATTTACAAGCTCTTTAGAGTTTACATATAATTTTTTAGACTCTTTACCTGCTGCAGCATTTTCTGTTTTGGCCGCAAATTGTTACAGTGTTTTTGCGTGGGGCATTGCATCATGCTTACGTTGAAACTCGACTAATCTATGCTGCGCCAAATAAGGTAATATCGCAAATTTGATAGCTTTTTTCTCCTCAATGATCTTTTTTGTTTCGTTGGATGTTCAATATTGATGACTGGGGTTGGAATGATCTAAGACAGAGTCACAGACTTCTTTATTTTCATCCACCTTTGGCCCACCTTGCCTTGTAACGGGGTTTCCTGGATCACAATGGAGATGAAATAAAACAATCGTTGTTTCGAATTTTGTATCTTTGCTTTTGCCGTCTCAATCTGGAGTGCAGAGACTTGGGGGGGGGGAGCCGCGTCAAATTTGTAAGTGGCGAAAAAGGTTAAAATAATGATCGGTGTGACTACCACAACCGTGGACTGCGTACCGGAGAACTTTACACAAGGAAAGAAGCTTACCAAACAGGCCCCTAGCCTAGTAGGTGGTTGGGACTGGTTTCTCTTCTTCGATTCTTCTTTCAGCGGCTCCTGGCGCTGGACTCGCTCACTTTCTTACTCTTCTTTTGAAAAATCTCTGATTTTCCACTAAAACTTCTAAAATGTGACCACTCCGCTTGACTGTCACTTGAGGAAAAAAAAACTCCACGTAACCCCTTTCTCTCAATATTCCTCCGTTTCCTCGCCAACTTCACTCTCCAAACGACTTTTGTGGGGACTACGCCATCAGTTGGGGGTTTTTGTGGACTCAATAACCCTCTGATATTGTAGTAGGAGGGACTCGGATGGGAATAGGGATTATGGGAAACAGACTCGCTGAGGGTAATCAAACCGTGACATGTCCTCTCTCCTTCGATAAATTAACCAGGGCAAGTACTCGTTTGATTTACGTATTCACCACCAAATCACTAGGTTAACCTCCCTTCGTTGAGGTAATTCAAGGCATGGAGCAAAAATGCCTTACAGCCTGTATTTTCATTGTCACTACTAGTAGATAGCAGTCCATACCTATTTCGCAGCTCGATGCCACTGCGGAATCTTTGAGTTTCACAATGTCGTTCGCAATTTAGTCACGCCACTTTTCTAAGCAGCATTCAGCTACAATTCAAAGTAACCAACTAATAGATGACGTAGTTTTCTCAAGTTGGTGCCGCCTACCAACCTACTCTTTTCATTAACCTGTTGATCATGATGTGATCTATTTGGAAAAAATCACTATTTGGATGCACTCACGTCACTTTATCGATAGTTTGATATGGAAACAGAGAAGTTCAATCAATCCCGTGTCTGCCCAAAACCTGTTAGCAACAGCAACAGTACCATTGGAATCATCCATCAATACTTATATGTCACCATTTGGGATATGGTTGACATATAAAAAGGATATGAAAATCCAGTTTACATGTAAATTTTCGCATTTGTGTTCATTAGATTTGACAAGTTAGCAAGCAGATTAACAATTTCACACCATCACAATTATTAGCCAAATTGCTTAGTGTTGTTCACGAATGATACGGTATATATTATAATTCTAAAAACGTATATTTTAATACTCCCACATCGACCTAAATACTGTTACGTGAAAATCCATTTACTTATCTTCAGCACCAGCATTTGCAATTTACCATTTGCCACCGTTCCAAATCAATTTCAATCCCTGTGAAACCAATTTTCAATACGTTGTCAATTTTATCGAATTTTCTAGTCCAAATGGCTTTTATCAATTTGTTCCCTGAAGGAGAATGCAATAATATTTCAGCATCTATTTTATCTCTCTATTCATTCCCATTTCAACAAACTATTCGTTTATTAGACCACGAGGCCAAATGCAAATAAAATTTATGTCATTTTTAGTCGCAAAAACAACATACAGGCCGAAACAAAAACTAAACCGAAACCTAGTTATAAATTGTGCAAAATGTACAATTATAATATCATGTGTAACTCTATTATATTATAACACAATTAGATTATCACCATTAAATATGCCGGATTATGCTGAGGTTGCTGGCTGTTCATCATTCAAAAACGACATGGGCACTTCTCCGTCCTACGACAACTACGGTGCATATGCGTCCACCACCCTCGTTGGTCGTTCGCAATTATTCCAAAATCAGTTTGATCAGAAAAATATTTACTCTGCACCAACAAGTTGTCACTACAATAATTTCATAAATCAACAGCACCACCAGCAGGACGGTACTAGTATTAAAAAAATGAATATTATCGAGAATCGAATGGCTGACGTCATCAATAATTTGAATCAGTCAGCAAATACATCGCCGTATCATAATAATAATAATAATAATAGCTTAAATAATAACAATAATAATAATAGTAGTATAAGTAATAGTGTACCTCATTCTCCCCTATTCGGGACAATCAAGAGGAACAAATATAATAAAATAGGGTATAACAAAGATAGTAAAATGAATTTCGGTGACAACGGTCGTTCGATGGAGCAACCATTATTCATAAAATCAAAATACGATGGTACATGGACGTCCGTACCGAATACAACATCATCATCAGTAAATAACATAAATTTGATTAATAACTCACCATATCATGACCATACGCAACAATCAAATACGTTAGATAATAATCAACAGAACAACAGCTCACAGAATTATTTGAGCAGTTTTGGGAAGACAGATAAAGTGTAAATACCCAGTGTAGTAATTAATTGTACATTTAGAGAAGGGCTTGGGTTTTTGGTTGGGGAACAAGAGCCAGCTGGAAATGTTGATTGAGTTGAGGTAATGTTTGTTTTACGATTGAGTAATTAATTAATTATAATTTATTTTGAGCGGGCTGCTGGATGGACTGATGGAAAATCGGGACAAAAATTAACATCGCCAATTAGGTTATTTAATTCTTTCGTTCCTTGTTTGGGGATGAGAAAATATATAAAAATAATTAAAAATCGCTAAAAGATTAGGATCCGTTTTTCACCTTGACACCTAGGCACCTATGAAAATGGGTCATTTTGGACCATTACTTTATGCAGTTATACTGATTGGCCCAGAAATTTTGTAAATCTTTGTCAAAGTGAGGGGTTGGTTAATCTGGATCAAGAGAAAAATGCGGGGTTGTTTTTGGCCTAACGAGTTTGGAAACTGTTGTAAGTGAAAGCTTATTCTCCGAGGTCCCANGTTGGTTAATCTGGATCAAGAGAAAAATGCGGGGTTGTTTTTGGCCTAACGAGTTTGGAAACTGTTGTAAGTGAAAGCTGATTCTCCGAGGTCCCATAGAAACCGATGAACATTCGTTAACTTGAAGCAAAAAAGCTATGTCGTGGAGTAAAAGGTGCAAATAATGATGTTTTATTCTTTGCTCATATTGTTGCCTCAGTTTAAAACCAATTCCTGAATTTCCTGGGCCAATATGTATCACCTGGCTAAAAATATTTTTGAGTTCGAAGTGACCTATTTCCATAGATCCATTAGGCCCTCCAGATGGTCGGCTCCTTACAGCCCCGAAAAAACAATTTTGCAAAATTGATTATAGTTTAAGCGTGAACAAGATCTTGTAAATTCGAATCTTGTATGTCACTAACATGCTGAACTGAATCTTGTTTAGTACAACGAAGATATTGATCACCGATTCTAACCTCAATTTGCTTCTGTTGTATTTATTCATTATTATTCATTAAGGCCTATGGTCCCTTGTGGGGCACAGCCGGTCAATAGTATTTTTCCATCTCGTTCGATTCCTAGCGGTTGCTATAATGTCACCCCACTCATCATTGCGTACACCCAACTCTGACTTAACGGAACGGCGCCAAGTTTGGCGTGGTCTGCCTCGGGAACGAGTTCCTTCCCGAGGACAGTACTCCGAAGCTTCTTTTGCTATAGATCCGGGTTCCGTTGGACCTCATCGTAGCACGTGGTTTGCGTCGCCTGATTTCTATCTCCATACTAGTCATTCCACATTGCTGCCATATTTCTATGTTAGTAATCGTCCGAGGCCATCTTATCCGAAGGATTTGCCGCAGACTGTATGTTGTATTTACATTCTAATATATTGTTTGTCAAACTGCTCTGGTACTGCCCTGGTGGCTTGATATGTAGAGCGTCTGCCTATGAACTAGAAAGGTACGGGTTCAAATCCAACCTGTGGGGCTTGAATTAACTTGCGTTTTTTCATCGTTGTCGAGAATGTAAATAACTTTGTGTGCGCTATTATTAATGTATAATAGGGTAAACGAAGTGATTTTTGGCAGGTTTCGTCAGAGCCATGCTAACAAAAATATACTTGCTGCAAAAACTTAAGTATGGGATAAAAGGCGTTTGAATGGCGTTCATGTCGAAGAAGTTAGTCAGTTTCTTTGCAGCAAAAATTGAACACAACTTTGTGGGCTCAATGAACTGGTAACCAAAACCATTAAAGTTGTTCAGAATTCACTATACACTGTAGGTCCACTGAAAGTTCTCTGAAATATGAGGACTTGCCTGTTCCCAATAGAGTACTGCAGGCCTTATGATTATTATATTATTATTATTGTTGTCACAACACAAGCAAGTATTCTTTTTCAAGAGAAGCATGATAAATATGAAAAAATAACATTAAAGGCTCACCACTATCTTGTTTCGCTCAAACAAGTAACCTCGTTTATCACAAACACTATCTTAATTGATGTTTTGTTTTAGAGCAATTGACTTTGTTTGGATCTTGTTCGAATAACTTATATCAAAAAAGATACATTTTGAGACGGTAAAAAAGTCCCAAACAAGATCGAAAGATTGTTTGCAAGACAATACTTATTTCATATTTAATGAGGTACTTTAAAGTAACTCGTTTAATCTAGTGGATAATATGCGGGTCTCGTGCCTTAGAAAGTTATGGATCGATTCCCGTAGCGTTAGGCAAACTTTTTTACTTGTTCCAGACCAAAACTCTTTGCTCCTCTCAAACAAGATTCTTGTTAACCCTGATTTTTTGACAAACAAGATATTGTTTGCCTGAAATAATATTTTATCTTTGAAATCTTATTTCATTGGCAAACAATATCTTATTTTTCAGAAATCTAGGGTTAACAAGAATCTGTTTTAAGAGGGACAAAGAGATTTGGTCAGAAACAATTCACAATCTATTACAAAATTTAGTAGTTTTAACTACATGATCCGTTGGCATAGTTTTTTTTTTTTTTT
>JXPH01039717.1:640-11919 GCA_001014845.1 Mochlonyx cinctipes | reverse complement strand
CCAAAAAGTTTCCCTTTTATCTAATAAATTCTAACAAAACTGGTTTCGACCGAACGGCCTTCGACCGAACGACTTTTAACCGAATGGTAGATCGGTCGAACGCCTTCCGGAGGCCGGTCGTTCGGTCGAATGCCATGGTCGATCGGTCGAATGCCATGGTCGGTCGGATTTAAATAATTCTCCAAGAAATTTCCATTTTTTCTAACCAGTTCTAACAAATTTGAATAATTTCCCAAGAAATTTCCCTTCTTTCTAATAAATTCTATCAGACGGTTTTCGACCGAACGACTTTTCGACCGAACAAAATTCGGCCGAACGACTTTTGACCGAGCGGGGGTATATCCCGCTCCGGTTAATAAGAGGGCAGACGTACTAATTATTGATGACATCATTTCGTTGTATTATAAAAATTCATAATTTTTGGTATAAAAATTTCAACTTTGAACCCACAGAAGCCTTTGTCCGATCGGACTAAATATTGGTAGGTATAAAATAGGTACCAATTAATAATCTCGGCCTACATTTCAAAAGACTATTATTAAATGACGGATTTAGACCGATTTTATCGATAAAATTACCAACATTTGTATAGGAGCCCACAGAAGCCTTTGTTCGATTAGGCTCAACAAAGGGATGTTAGGGAATTATTATCGAAATATATCTACATGCAAAATTTCAGCTTGATCGGACAAACCTTGTAGGAGTTTTCTTCGGACACAGGATTGCATACGGACCTACAAACAGTGATGCGGAATGGCCCAGATGCCACAAAGTTTGAAGTTAAATTGCTTATCCATTTCCAAATTTCCTCAAATTTACTTAAAAGGCTTCCGGTGATAACTAGAGCTCTTTTAAGCAATTCAACTTCAAATTTTGTAGCATTTAGGCCATTTTCAATGCGTGCCTGTACCAACGGATCTTACTATCGACTAACCGACGACGTCCACCCATCATCCAAAACGTGTTTTAAAGATGATTTGAACGATTTTTATTTTAAGACCAAATGCATGATTTTCACTTTCAGTTAAAGTAAAAAACAAATTTGCTACATAAACGTAGTCGAGAATGTGGCAAACTATGGCTGGCCAAGTATAAAACAGAATATTTAATTTTTTTGCCACACCTATTTAAAATTGTGGCAACACCTCGGGCAGCACAGGCACACACTTTTTAGTGGATTAGCGCTATTCACCAGGCTTTGTTGAAATCGCCATTTGGTTTTTCACCCCTAGAAATAGTTATGGCGAATAAGAAATAATTTCAATGAAATTGAAAAAAATAATTACTCTACAAAAAGTGGGTTTTGCTAGAAGTTCAGATATTCAAGGTTTTTGAAACGCTGGTAAAAAAATAAAACGATTAAAAGACTTACCATCAATCTTGAAAACAGGATCAGCACGATATTTTTTCTCCTCTTCCGCATAATCATTCACTTTCCGCTTCTTTCCTTTCCCGGTGTCCATTTCTTCATCTTCATCCTCGACAATTTTCCCCGATCCCCTTATCAGATCATCCAAAGCATTGTTACGTTCATCTTCTTTAGACAATTTCATTGAAACTGGACCTTTATTGTCAACTTCCATCGTAAGAATGTCTTCCTTCTTCACCACTCCATATTCCCCATCGTCATTCTTCATCTTGAAACTGTCCTCGTACTCTGTGTCTAATTGTTTCAAGACATTATCGAAATTTTCTAGATTAAACTCTGCAGCATCACTGGTGGTTACAATCTCTGCACTGACTTGTGCATCATCTTCTAGCGGGGGGTGCGTGCAGTACTTTATTTTGCCAGTGTTCCAGTCTTCGATCAAATTTCTTGCTGCCCTTTTCACGTCGGGGATACCTTTTTTAGCTAATCTCCCCATTTTGATCGCTTTCTTCGCGAGAAACTCTTCGGGAGTGTGATATTCTGAAATTTCGTACAATTTGCAAAAATATTGCATTGTTCCTCGTTTCAAAATGTCTTCAGCCAGTCCGAATGGGTCTTGAATTTCAGACACTTTCTGAGCGTTTTTCAGTGCGTAAAATTTGTTGCAATCCTCGTTTTTGGGACGTTGGAAAATTATGCCGGGACTGTCCAAAAGCTTAACGTGCGAATCAATCTGAACCTCTTGCATCGTCTTTGTAATTCCTGGGCGTGCACCGACAAGACAAGCCCTCTTCCTCTTCAACGAATTCACGAGAGAACTTTTTCCAACATTAGGCAAACCGACAATTCCAACGCGAATTGAGGTCCTAATATCGTCACTCCTGCAGTAATTTGCCAACAATTCCTTCAACAAATCAGCCCCAATACAGGCTGATTGATGCAAAATTGTTGTCGATTTGAATTTTTTGTTTCCGATTTTCAATTTCTGTGTTTGTGTTGTGGCCTTGAAAGGAATAACTGGTCCAAATTTACGCAAATATTTCAACCACTTTTCAAGATTGTCTCTGGGAACTAAATCGGCTTTGTTCAAAATTAGGACAAGCCTCTTCTGTCCAGGCGCTTCACGTACAATCTTGGCTACCTCATGACATCTCGTTCCAAGAGGATCACGAGCGTCAACCACTTCCAAAATAACGTCAGCAGCGTCAATAACTTTTTTGAACTCTTTAAAATAAGCCCTCAATGAACCTTCTTTTCCTTTTGGTCCAGTATATTCAGCGGTTGTTTCCGCTTCAGCACTAGGATCGTGATCTGCACCTCTTTGTGCAGCATCAGCGACCATCGACTCCAAACTTTGCTTCTTTTTCTGCTCATTCTCCAACTTTATCTGTTCTCTTTTCTGCAATTTCTCCGCCTCCCTCCTCTGTTTGTCGATTTCAACTTCTTCGAGAATTTCTTTTTTGAATGGGCATATGTTTGGAATCTGGACCATCTTGTTCTTTCCCTTCCTCAATCTCGGCAATTTTTTTGCCTCTTTCTCCTTCTTTCTTTTGCTGGCCGCGATCTTTTTTATAACTTTGTATCGCAAGCTAGCCTTTTGTCTTTTTGATGATCTGCCTGTAATATTATGTAGTATTAATATTTATCTCTTGTTTTAACACATATTTACTTACATTTTAATGCTTTTAAAGCCATTTTAATATATTTTTAATTTCACAGAAAATTGATACGAGTGAAAAACAACACGCGTTTGTAAAGAGAAGTTCTTTTAGGTTATGTTTTGGTGACAGATGATTGTTTTAGATCACTTTCAAACTTTTTGACGTCTAATCTCTAAAATAAAAATATTCGCGAAAAATTGTGAAAAGTAAGAAAAATGGTTCTATCTCGCACAATAGGACTATTTAGGAGTGTTATTCCGCAATATAGAAATATAATTGCATCCGCATTTCATACGAATAATGTGCTGTTCAAAGTGGAAGACAGGAAGCAAATGTACGCTTCGCTACCCGAGAAGGACGAGGGTACCGTTGGAGAGCGGTCAATTGATATTGATTCTTTGATAGAAAAGTAAGTATCCTAACAATAGTATTTTTTGTAATAATATAAACTTTTCACAGAAAAGCAAAACTCTTCCCCGACGCAAACACGCCGACAACCTTCTTCAACGGAATTCCCTTCAACGAAATCCCAATTTGCAACATTAGGGTGTCGCCAAATAATACAATTATTACCATAACAGATCATAAAGGTATCCATTTATACTCAAAAAATCCAAGATTGTGTTGTACTAAAATACTTGTTTCAGGAACTGTCCAATTTATAAGGTCGTGTGGAATCGAAGGGTTCAAAAATGCTAGGAAAGGAACAAACATTGCAGCACAAGCGACTGCAATTACTATAAGTGGTAAAGCTATTGAGAGAGGATATAAAACAGTGCGAGTAACTGTTAGGGGACTAGGACCTGGAAGAATGGTAAACCAATTATAATTAAACTTCTCTTTATTATCAGGATGATCAAATTTATTTCTTTTAGTCTGCAATCAAAGGACTTCAAATGGCAGGGCTAAATATCGTTTCGATAACGGATACAACACCGGTTTCTTGGTTCCCGCCAAGACCAAGGAAGCAGAGAAGGTTGTAGAGAAAATCAATGTATTTAACGAGTTAAAGTAGAAAAATAAAGAAAATGTTTGTAAATTTGAACTTGCTTTTAAGTAAAAAAAATACCTACCAGACGATAAGTATAGAGATCAGCATTGGTCTCAGGTTCTGAGTCTCACAATTTTTTCTTTTGAAGATTTTGCCCCTCAAAATACCCTATGCCCACTCACAGCCGTGAAAAAGGCGTCGCGTAATGGGTTACGTGGTACTACCACACGATTGTACCACAAAGTCCACGGAAAAACAGCTAATAACGGCTAGATAGCATTTTTTTTTAAATTCAAAAACATACTCCTCGAAAAAGTTGCTACCTAATATTGTTCCAAATATAAAACGTACCAAATATAAACCCTACGACATAAAGTTCAAAGGCTCGGAAAACCTCAACGTTTTGATGTCCTAAGAGTAAAAGATAAAAACATTATTCTTTATAAATAGTTTTAGCCAGGTTTTAGCTTTTCTTTCTCTCTCCCAATATATCTAAAGATAGAAAGAAAAGCTTATGTATTCAATAACATTTGAAATTTTTTGAGTCCTCGCGAAAACTTGCTCCAAGTGATCTGAAATGTGAAAATAAGCAACAACAAAATGCCTATGTGTGTCTGTGTCCTCGATATCTAATTTTCAACTGATTTGGCTGAAATTTTGTGTGGGGGCTTTTATGAACAAAAGTAAGAACGAGTTCGTTAATGGGGTCCACGGGGTCTCAATTACGAGAGATAATGGACTAATTTGTTGAATTCCTGATTCCTGCATTTTTGGTGTTTCAAGTCCATTACCTCTGGACTAACAAGATCCCTAGGCTTATGTAATGGGTCAATTGAAAGGTATTGAAGTCAGCTGTCGTACAAGATCAAGATTTAAAATTAATCTAGTGTAGTTTGCAAGATTTGTGCAATTTTCGGCAAAATATTTCAAATACCTATCTCCTCAACTAAGGAATTGGAGGATGGACAGGTTTGTCGAAAAAGGCACTACAAGAGGATTTCGGGTCCCAAACGTTTCAACCTATCCTGATTGATAACTGATGAAATGATAGATAGATAGATTTATTGGTATGTTAAGTATGTACAGTAGGTATTACATTACATTTTGCTAAGACCTCCTTAATTTTAAGGAGATGCTTAAGATAATTTAACAAATATATCATGCAATATTGAAAAGCATTTTCAAATAAAGTTGATATAGCTCCACCGGGATTTGAGCCCAGGATCGACATGTGTCGATGACGTAGAGCGTTGAAAATCCACGCCCTAACTCATCGAGCCACCTGGACCCCAATGTCACGAAATATTAGAAATATTAAGCAGGCAATTTCGAAGATGCCCACCCCTCAGCAGGGAGCATATCTTTTGAAAAATGTAGGTGTATTTCAGTGCGTAAAACAATTTTTTTATTGATGATGATTTGGTTGAGAATCTGGCCGTGGCAGCGATTGTCTAAATACGAAGGCAAAGGTTATGGAGCTGACAATATTTGTACATCAGCAGTTATACTGCTACATGTTTCGCAGCTGTCAATGTTTGCCTATTTGGCGCAGACTGGACAGCTGGTAAATATACCCGCTAATGGCCCGTTACCTTGAGCTTGTGATGGTCCCGCTAATAGATTGTTTTCACGATTTTTTGCATCTCTTATCGCAACAAAATTTTTCTCTAGTGGCGAACCGTGGGTGACATTCACCAATAGAAACAACGTGTCTCTACAATATTGTGCATATATGTAATTTTATCAGCCGGAGTTCGTGGAGGGATAAAAATATTTCTCTGCTATTCCTAGAGGATTAAAACTGGGAATTTTGAAAAATTATGTTGATGTAAACATGCTGCAACAAATTTTATAGAAACCGATTTATTCGACGTCTCCCAAGTAAAAGTTGTATTGACGTCAGCTTTGACTAAAGAGATTTTAGTTTTCATGCTGTTGTTTGGGGAAGTAAACTAAGAATTTCCCGGCGTGCTGCAATACGCGTAATACATCTGAAATAGGCGTTTAATAGACGTAAAATAACCGTGTAGTACTTGCTTACGACGCGTGTAATACAAATAGGGTGCCTCGTGTTATGGCTAGTTAACCGCCCCTCGTTGTTCGCTCAATTTAGCTTTTCTTTCTTTCTCTCATCATCTTTCATATCTATAGAAATGAAAAGCTCAGTAAAATCTTAAAATTTCTGGTTCCTTGGAAAAAGTTGCTTCAACTAAAAACAAATTTCCGTCTATGTGCGTTTCTGTTTGTGTGTCTGTATGTTCTATAACTCACGTAATTCTCAACCGATTTGGCTGAAATTTTATGTGGAGGCATTTTCTCAACAAAAGTAATGACGATAATCCGTTAATGGGCCAAATTGGACAACTGGGTCTGGGGACCTCTAGAATTTTCCAGAATTCTGTTGATCGGAATGAGTTCAAATTTGGAATATTAGTTTTTGAAAGTATCCAAGAACAGTTCCTAAAAAGTTTGACCCTGGAACATCGGGATCTGACGGTTCCTAGATACCAAGAACTTCCAGAATTCTTTTGTTCTAGTGATCAGAATGAGCTCAAATTGGGAATATATATAATGTGGGTAAACTGTGGCTAATATTTTTACAGGGCTTTTTAAAACTGAAGGGGTATAAATAATAAATTAAAAATCAAACAATTTTTTCAATATATTAAGTAAAAAAATTGTATTTACAAAATAAAACATAATTAAAAGAACTAGGTATATAATTATTCTTATCCACATTATTTATAACTTAAAACGGTCAACAAAAATGACTTGTAACCAATTTATTACTATTATATAGCTAAAGGTAGTACACATTTAATTATAAAAACATGGGGAATGATATAATTTTTCATAGCAAATTCTCAAACAAGTTTAAAAAAACATTCAAGGAATCGTTACGATTCATCCAAACTTAATATTCCCTTCGTCATACTAAAATTTATTAAGAATTTTCTTTCCACTAAACATCATAACTTAGTATCATATTTTGTTTTATTGCCTTTCAATTTACTGTCCGCTGTTAGTGATGCCAGGGACGCAGGCGACTGCGTGGGCGTCACTATCGATGACATTATGTCGGTCAAATGTTTTTTCAATCGACTGAACGCACAACTTTCATCACTAGAAGCTTTTCTTTTGAACAAGCACTTTTTATCACTGTACTCTTTGGAAATGTTGGGTTGTTTATTATTGGAAGCCAATGAGTCGCACTTTTGTCTATTCCTGCTCCGCCGACAGGAGAGAATTTTGCGTCGGAAAATACAGGTTTTTGGAGGGGGCGTTGGAATTCTATCGTTTAAGCTCATATTTAGAATCTGTTCTTTCAAAAGAGCGTCACTCAAATCACAATTCACTAAATAATCTGCACAAATTCGAATGTGTGAAGTTCCACCACCGCTTCCCGAGCATGATGGTTCATTACTTCTTGATGGATCGTCATTGTCCTGAGAGTCATGATGATGATTGTTGCTGTCGGGCGGTTTCTTCTTATCTTCCCCTGTACCATCTCCATTAATTCCTCCGTATGGCACAATACATTCCATGTAGTTTGCGGCACATGAAGGTTGATAAATCACAGCTGATGCATGCCCCGACCGTCCTGACGTTAACGGTGTTCCCTCTTCCCAAACGTTTGTATTTGGATCGTAGACCTCGACTATTTTCAGGAAGTTTTGTCCATCGTACCCTCCCATCGCGTACAATTTACCGTCTAAAACAGTTAGCGATAAGGCACTTCGTGCAATTTTAACTGGCGCTAAACATTCCCAAGCCTGTAATTCGGTATCATAACGTTCGACAGAAGATAATTGTCGCGTCCCGTCAAATCCTCCAACGACATAAATGTATTGATTTATAGCTGCCACTCCTGATCCACTACGTCCATGTTTCATTGCGGGAACAACGTTCCAAGCGTTATTTTCCGGGTGATAACATTCGACAGAAGACAGCCTTTCCTTTCCATCAAAACCACCGATCGCGTACAGCAGCCTGTTTACAACAGCTACCCCGACTCCTAATCGTTTTGAATGCATTGGTTGAACTAGTGTCCATCTGTCCATTTCCGGATCGAAGCTGAAAAAGAAAATCATTAATATACAAGGAAATAAATAGCTGTTGATAATCATCAAAATTTCTCTGATTTTTATTGCAATTTGGATGACTGAGAAGTATTGGATAAATTTTTACTTACTATTCCACTGTATTATGGTATTCAGAACCAGCTGAACCTCCTACAGCATAGAGTAATTCGTCCATAACAGCAACACCTACCCGATTCCTTGGAACAGACATTGGAGCGCAAGGTCGCCACGACTCTGTTATTGGATTATAACGATCCACCCAATCTGAATCGTAAGAAGATCCAGGGGAATTGTTGCGTCCTCCAACAGCGTAAAAGGTGCCCTTTAAAAAGGCCGCTCCCAGACCAGATCGGGGCACAGTCAGTTTTGGCAGGGTGATCCAAGTTTTATCGTCCACATTGAATCCTTCTAAAATATCTAGGGAATGCTTAAAATATCCGCCCGCTATAAAAATCATTCGTGTTGTATTCGGCGTTCTCTCCTTCACTACCGGTCGTTTGTGCAGCGTCAAATCTTCGAATATTTTGGCCAGATATTCTCGACAAGCCGGCGCTTTTTTCAGTACTTCACAGTTTTTCATTTGGTCCTTTAGAAAATTTGGCGTTAAAAACTGACATCTGACCGCGTACAAAATGTGCTCCATCTTCGGATACCGATTGTCCTCATCGTATTTTACCCATTTGAGGACAGCGTTGTAAACGTCACGCTCCTCTTGCACATTTAGCTCGTCCTTTCTTATTAAACTTACTAATTGAATGACGGATAGTTGGAGGAATTCTTCCTCTTGACAAATCTAGAAGATAAATATATAGATAAAATTAAATCCAAAGGGATTAATTAAGTGCTTACTTGCGTGAAATTCCTTTCAATAAATTGATTCGCTTTTAGTTTCAGCGCCGTGCAGCCATGCTGCTCTGCAAAATTAGCTATTCCGATTGCGTTGGTTGGGTCTAATTGTCTTTCTAGAAAGGCACAACAAGCGTCTATCACGTTTGGCACTTGAAACATTGTGGCGGCTGGGAGGAGTTGACAAACAGTCACCTCTGTCACCCTTATGTGACCAGTGTACATGAAAAATAGTATTCTGGCCATTGCTGTAGGGCAGACCTAAATTTTAAATATTATATACTATTTACGTATATTTTTAATTTAGAAGATTTACCCCTTGCAGCTTGACTCTGGACATTTCACATTCTTTGAGACCTCCTGTAAACATCGCCTTAAAATAAGGGCTGGCTGCCGATAAAACAACTTTGTGCGCGTGAAATGTTTCCGTTTCCACTTCCAAAGTAACGTCGGTCAACATGTGATGCGATCTCATCATGAACATCATCTTCATGGCTTCTTTGGCATAATTGGACATGCAGAACGTCATGTCCCCCAAATCCTCCTTTGAGTATGACCCGTCCAAGGTGAAGGGGCAGGGTCCACCTTCTCCTAAATGTTCCATGTAGTCATTGGCGGTGTCCATTGCCGCTGCTTGGGGCGCCGAGCACTGTAAAAAAAAACAATTAAGTAGGAGATACACTAACTCAATAAATAGATTTTTTGCGATAGACATTTCTAATGAATTTTAAAATGCATGCAAAGAACACCTCCTTAGAAAATAAGGAAAAATTAAAACGAGTTTACGCTAAACGTAAATGGACAGTACGGCAAGTTTGCTACTAGTTCAGTACTTATCTTGCTTAGTGGCTTGTTCACCTTACATTTCATTAATAATAGCGCATCCAAAGCAATCTATCTTATTGACAACAATGACAAAACGCAATAATTTCATCACCACGGGCAGGATTTGAACCCGTGGTTGATAAGCAGACGCTTTACTGATCTAGCCAACTGGGCAGTCTTTTCTTTTCTTTCATTAATTATTTATTAACGCCTTTTCAATAAAATAATACATGATAAGATATTGAATGGCTTCGCGAAATATTGAAATACATGAATAGTAATGTAATGTATAATTGTATGTAAACAAAACAAGCATGTGTTTATAAAGAGCTTTCAAGTGTTTGTTCGTACGTACGTACATTTGCATAGATAACACGTTATCATTTTTTTATGGAATTGGAACAATGACTAGTAATAATTCTGATATTGAGGTATGTTTATTTATTTTTAAATTATTTTTATTACTTCTCGTTAAATACGTATTCTTAAGAATAGGGGCGAGTTCACCAGCAATGCCCCTTGTTAAATGGACGTAACTGAAGAAGCGCATTTAAAAAATAATATCCTGAACAAATTGTTATAGGTATGTACTGCAATGCTGCCACTTAATTGTACAAGAACAACACGGTTGGTTTTAATAAAAAAAATGCTACAAAGCAAAAGTATCTGTATATCTTTGGAAATCTGGGGGACCCCCCTTCCCTGAATACAGATAAGTGGGCAATGAAATCTTGATGATTCTTTCTTGTTGGAATCTGAGAGTCCCAGGATTATATGGATATTCTCTAAAAAACGCGATATTTAGGGTAGAATACCCAATAGTTGACAGTAATTCCTGAATAATCCATATTTAACTCCAAAAGTTGTTTGGCTAGTGGCATGAAATAACGACTGAAAACCTCATCAGCTACATCTGTTGAATCATGCATATAAATTTTTATAAACTTCAGGATTGAAAATTAATATGGAAAAAAAACTATAGTGAATGCCTCACGTGCAAATAATTGACACAAATAATATCAATTTATCGGGCCGAGGTCTAAAGCAGGAAAATCATAAGGCGGAATTCGGAAGGCCGAAATTATTTTTCTTTGGTAGTTTTGTCTAATTTTGCCAAGTAAAGAAATAAAAAAATATTCTACTATTTTAATCATTTTTTGAAAAAAAAAAAAAAAAAATTAAGTTTTGCATTCTTTATCGTCTGAACAGTCACCAAGTGCATTTTATTTCCCTTTGGTGAAAAATATTTTTACGGTGGGGTTTAGTTCGTTTCAGATTTTATGTCATGTGTCAAAACTATTCGATCAGCTGTTTTATATTTTTTTGTTTGTTTACAAATTGAAAGCAATTCACTTATTTGTTTTTATTATGCAAAAAAATCATTTTAAAATACCGAAAAGGAATGAACTTTAGCAGGTTTTACGAAATAATAATATAATAATAAGGCCTATAGGTACCCTATTGGGACCAGGCGAGTCCTCATATTTCAGAGAACTTTTTAGGTA
>JXPH01039588.1:534-10636 GCA_001014845.1 Mochlonyx cinctipes | reverse complement strand
ATTCTCAGTAGACGGACACAAAACAATAATCAAATCGTACTTGTAAACTACACCCGATATAATATAACTCTTTAAACTATAAAAGTTAAAGTCTAGAGTATTGTAATGGATCTGTTTATTTATTTTATTCTTGTCTCCTCCACGCTAAAACCCGACACTTGAATCGACTAACAATATTAGAAGAATTTATATATTTTTTTCAGGCTTGACAATTTACTTCCATTCCTTTATACCCACCCGCCCGCTTGATGCCTGTCGATGGGAATAGATGATGAGGTTCTGTTTTTGGGAGAAAGGGAAAGTGATGAAAAAGAATAACAATTTTTAAGACGAACCTCGAAGCTTTAAGTTAAATTTTCTGGTGCTGCTGTGCTGCGTGTTTAAAAAAAATAATGAGATTTGGTTAAATTTACATTCAACATAAACATCAATATTTGTAAAGTAAACATAATATGCGAAAATGTCACATTGTGAATGCGAATGAGGAAAACGGAAAAATGTTTTACTTCTGAAAAAAATAAGCAACTCTCAAGCTCAACTCAAGACTTTCTTTCTTTTTCTTTTCTTATTTTTTCGGGGTAGAGGCGAAAAAAATTACAGGAAAAATAATAGCAAATTTATGATTGTGTGTATTTTATGTATTATGCTCATGCTGGAGTATGAAAGAGTTTATTTTTCAGGGTTTTGGCTTGAATAACAATCAGACATTTTTCTCAACGTTTTGTTTATTTTGGACGTCAACTCTATTCATTTTCATAAAAATGTTTGTTTTCGAGGCTCCAACCTTTTTACTTATTTATTTCTTTCGACAAAAATGGTTATGAAATTGTGGTTTCCTGATTTCATTTTGCCGTATTTCCTTTTTTATGAGTTTTCATCTATGGGTTCAGTTTTTGCATCTGATAGTTTTAAACCACTAAAAATGGTCTCTTAAGTGTCCGTATCAATTCGTTCATTTTGGCTTGTTGAATTACAATTTTTTTTTATATTCTTAATCCACAAAGTGGATTATAAAACTTTTATTTTTAATTTGTTGTATCCATTATTATATTAACTCGACTTAGACTTGGGCAAAGGATCATATGTTCAAATTTTGAGGAGGATCCAAAAAGTATTTACATTGCTCTGTAAATACTTTTTGGATCCTCCTCAAAATTTGTACATATGATCCTTTGTCCAAGTCTAAGTCGAGTTACAAAAATAAGAAAGTATAGTAATGGAAAGCAACAGGAAAGGATGATATTATCCTAAATTTAGCATAAAAACTGTTATAAGGCATTAACTAAAAGCTTATATTCCAAATTTGAGCTCATTCCAATCACTAGAACTCAAGTATTCTGGAAGTTCCTGGTACATAGAAACCCTCAGATCCCAATGTCCCAGGGTCAAACTTTTAGGAGCTGTTCTTGGATACTTATCACCAGATTAGGTTCCCCATTTGAGCTGATTCCGATCATTAGAACTCAAGATTTCTGACAAATTCTCCCCCCTCTGGTTTGAAGGCTCAAATCCTGTGGCCCATTAAAGAACTTTTCCTTACCTTACTTTGTTGCNGTCAAACTTTTAGGAGCTGTTCTTGGATACTTATCACCAGATTAGGTTCCCCATTTGAGCTGATTCCGATCATTAGAACTCAAGATTTCTGACAAATTCTCCCCCCTCTGGTTTGAAGGCTCAAATCCTGTGGCCCATTAAAGAACTTTTCCTTACCTTACTTTGTTGCGAAAAGCCACCACACCAAATTTCAGCCAAATTGGATAAAAATTACGCGAGTTATCGAGGACACATACACACACAACACATACACACACAACACATACATACGGAATTTTTCCGGTGACTCATTTTATGCGTACCAGTTTAAGCCCAATTGGACGAAGACTTCTGTGGGCCATTTGTTAAAAAATGTTGAATTCCTGCACGTAAGCAAACAAAATGGCTGACATTATGGGCATTGACACTAATTATTGTCAACCTATCAATTTGGAGCCCAATTGGCCAAAGCTTTCTATGGGCTCTCACAGAAATATTGATGATGGTAATGAAAACAAGCCAGAAGAAGGGAGGGGTGTAGCCAAAAACAGCTCAGCTAAGCCAGAGCGACGGCAGGAGCAGAGGCAACAAAAATAAATTGCTGTACTCTTTAGCATCTTCCTGTATCAGCCAGAGGTGACTCTGCGTCCATCTCCCACATCTTCCTCGGTAAGCCGAACACCCCTAAATTTCGTTCTTTTGAAAAATGGTCCAATAAACTTATTCTCAGTAGACGGACACAAAACAATAATCAAATCATACTTGTAAACTACACCCGATATTATATAACTCTTCAAACTATAAAAGTTAAAGTCTAGAGTATTGTAATGAATCTGTTTATTTTTACACGTTTCACAACATTTGGAACAACTTTTTTTTTGTTTTACTGAATCCATAACCTTTTCATCTATTGAATGATAGTGATGAAAAGCTAAAAATTTAAAATTTTGGTGAAAAATTTACTTGAAAACAAGTATCAGAACAAAAAAACCGTTCCCTCGTAAAAAGACACTTTTTTATGGAATCAATTAAAATAAAGCGAATCTAATTCATTTCGCAAATCCTGAATAATGGAAAACTTTTATCCTAATTTCGTTCCATTTCATTTCATTTTATTGTACATCACAATTTATTCATTCTTCGATTTTTCTTTCGATATCATTTTCGTCATATGAAACGTTCATTTAAGGGCAATTAAAATTGGGATTTTCTCCCACAACAGTAGAAGCAGCAGATTTCCCTCTCTCTCCTTACTCTCAACTCACACCATAATCCAATCATCCGTAGCAGAATCTAGGATAGAGCACAAAAAGCGAATTATATTCTTCATTCGAAATGGGTTTTGGTTTTCATTTTACACTGAAATACAAAGAAATGGGATATAAATGAAAATGGTAATTGAATTTTATTTATTTTAAATGTGGTTACGGATGATTGCGTTGAGTTTACGACGGAAAAAGTTGATACCATGGAGCCTGTTCATTAAATTGATGAATAGCGTTTGATTCCCCTTTCGCAAATTGAGGGCTTTGAAAGGACAATTAAAATATTAATCAACTCAATCCAGTTACATATCATGATTTTGAAACCCTTTCCTTTTTCTATCCATCTTTTGTCATGTCATGCGGACATTTAAATTTCAGAAAAATAAACATCCCAAAAACTTCCAAGCGGAAAACAAATATTTGCACTCAATTTGTAATTGAATTATCTCCCATTTCCGTCCCTAAAAATGGGGAGTGATGATCGAAGTTAAAATCAATCTAGATTATATTTCCAGAAAAACCAATCTTTCAGACTATATTTTGCTGCATCAAAATTTGATTTAGATTTATACATCAAATCCCTTTGTGTAAAGTTGGTAAACAAAAAAGGGATTCTGGTATCCTGATTTTCATCTTATCATCCAGTCAGTTTACTCATTTTATTGATGCATGGATTTTGCTCTGGGATATAATTATCGCATGGAGTATAAAATAATGTCTACCTAAGAGGATCATGTAATCAAATTAAAGCATTGACATTAAGCACAGATTAAATCAACTTGACACGTTCGACATTTTTTCCATAAGCTTTCATATTCAATTTGAGTTTATGGATTTTGAAATGGGTTTGACAACAGGTGGATGTTCTGGATCGATAGATCGTGGATGATGATGAGGGGGACGAGGATTTGTTGAATTTAATGAATTTCATTAAAATTGAAAAAAAAAACTTTAAAAACATAAATTGTTTTGCGGTAAATCAGTATTTTGGAAGGTAAAAGAAAAGCCTTTGTCATCGTCGCAGCTGGAATTGAAAAGTTGATGAAACTGCCATTTTTATTTAACTGTTTGGGCGTTTCATATTGCTTTGCCATAAATTATTCAAAGTTTATTGTTCTAACTGAATTCAGTGAATTTATTAAAAACAAATTCAACTACTTAATTTGTCATTTAAGCTTTGCTTTCTTTCTTTCATCATATCTACGTCACCCGATTTATATCTCCATACTGGTCATACCGTATTGCTGCATAATTCGGTGTAAGTAATCGTTCGACACCATCTTATCCTGAAAATTT
Source organism: Mochlonyx cinctipes (assembly GCA_001014845.1). Lineage (NCBI taxonomy): Eukaryota > Metazoa > Arthropoda > Insecta > Diptera > Chaoboridae > Mochlonyx > Mochlonyx cinctipes. The sequence goes on along the minus strand of JXPH01039588.1, from coordinate 6,542 downwards.
GACGCAGACATCGATTGAGACATATCTGAATTTTATTGATGGTGACTGATCCAGTCACTTTCCAAGTCTCGGACGCGTACAGCAGTGTGGATAGTACAAGACTTCGATATAGTCAAAGCTTGGTTATTTTGATTTAAAACCTGAGCTCCAGATCTTATTTAGCAGCATAGAATCTTTCTCTGCTGTCAGGACACCAGGCTGTTTATCACACATTCAAATAAAAATTTGAAGAATTTTGATAATTTATTTGTTATACATCAAATATTTTATAGTATTATTTCATGATACTTTGACAATTTAATTCAGATTTAGTAAATCCTATATAAAATTCACTGCTTTCAAGTCTTTGTCATGTAGAATGAAAAAAATCCCAAATATTAATCTGAAAACTAATTTATAATTTGTTAAGTATGAATTATGACAGAACAAAAAGCATAAAGTCAACCACCCACCCAACAAACCCCCATAAACGAACGTTAAATCTAAAACTATTTCTATTTGTATACGTTAAATTCATTGTATCATACGTAATTTATTTGACTCAACATAAAATCAGAACAATAAATTAATGTACATAGTATTTGTACAATTACTTCCATAAAATACCAAGCCAGCCCAGCCCAAAAGCACACACAAGAGAGAGCATTTTGGGCTTTATATGCCGGTCTGTATGGAAATCGTATACAAAAACTTTGTCTGCTTTCATTTATGTATGTTTTAGATGTTGTGTGAAAAATAAATTTCCTTTTAAACTTTCACCTCAGTTATCTCTCCATCAGAAAATTATATATTTTAGTTTTTGTTTCGTTTCATTTCGGTTTTATCGCTCAATATTACATAAACAATCATTTATGTACCTATACAATACACCACCCAACCTCCCACTTCTTATCAGTTGCAGCTTTATTTCCGAATTTTAAGTTTGTGCTTATCTACAATGAATTGTTTTTGTAGCAATTCTTTACATTTAACGAAAATCTATTTCTCTTCCTGCTGTGGACTTAAAATGCACCTTATTTTTCATCCTCCTTCCTCTTTCTCATGAAAATTGCATTGAACGACGACGAAAACGATTCGAAATCGGAGTGGAAGAGAATTTTATGTTTTTGTATTTAATTGGATTTAAAAATTAAGGTTGGATTTTAAATTAAGTTTTTTTAGTTTAGTGCAGCTGCACTTGATATATTTATTACAATTTTTTAAATGATTTATCACGAGCAGTCTGCACTTTAATTTGCTTAGCAATATTAATGGTCATATTTTCGTAATAACTTACCAAGAAGAGCAGAGGAGTACAAATGTATGGAGCGAAAATAATCTAAGGTTTGTTATTTAAGGAAATTTTGCCCCACAATTAGTGTCTTTTTCGAAGAGGAATAATTCTATTTTTATCAAAGGTGAAAAGTAAGAGCATGGGCCATCAATAAAAAAATGCCATCTCGTACTTTGAAGTGCTATTTGTTTCAAGTCCCATTTATTGTTCAACGAAGAGCCTCTCTCAACTGCCTAAAGATTAAATTCCACCAGCAATGAGCAACCCCAGGTGTTTTCCAGTCGTCCTCTTCTTCTACTAGCTTATGGGTTATACACAAAAGCTTGAACTTCTTCGAGACTTTCCTTGAGCGTGAGTCAAATCCAACCAAATTTTTCCCTACGTATCTAAAAATTGATATTCTTCTGTTCATTACTTTGCCTCAACTCTTCATTGGTTATCTGCGTGGTAAAAAGATAGTTTAGATTTTGCGAAAATAATAGTTGACGAAGAATTGTATTTTTCGTTTGATGTGCTCTTTGACGAACTAGGTTTCACAACTATAATAACAGTACAGATAGTAAGCAATACGCATGAACTAAATATGTTGATTCTAGCTCTGCAAGAATGCCATACTCAATTAAGGACAATTAATGCACCACCCCCTTTTTATCCTAGTTTCAACATCTTAAGCTTCACCACCGTATTTGCTAACAATACTTTCTAGATACCGAAATTGCACTATTCGCTCTATGGAGTTGTTGGCGAGCATTAGAGAAAGATTGGAGTCTGTATTTATGCGCATTTCTTTCGTCTTGCTAACGTTAATTTTTAGGCCAACTTTAGCAGACTCTTGTTCTTAGTCGTTCACTTTAGGTTGCATGTTCACTCGCTTACGTGCCAGCTAACATTTATCGTCAGCAAAATCTAGTGACTCTAATCCATCTCGCAGTATGAGGGTGTTTCAAATGATGTGACTTATTCTTTGTTTCTCGTATCACGTCTCCATCTAGAATGACATGAAATAGTAGCGGCGTTAAAAAACAGCCTTGTCTGAGAACCAAAAGCATAATAAAAGGCTAAGACCAGTTGACGTTGTGCAGTAATCTACATTTGAAACCCTCATAACTCTTGCTTACAGAAATATGCTTTTATTAGGTTCTCCCAAGGTTTTTTTATTCACGATACAATAGTCAGGTGTATATTTAATCGATAGAATTATCTTACAACACAATTTCATCACGACACAAAGGATATTATTGCTTTGTCAATAATGCTGATAACAATAATTAATAACCAAAAATTATCCTAGTGTTCTGATAGCATCCATGAAGAAACCGTTTCCTAAACCTGAGCTGTTTATTACAGAGGATAAACTATTGTCTAACGATGTTCCGACTATAGAGTTTTTGTAAAACCCTAATTTCCACATACCCCTATCAATCAAATCTCAAACATGTTTAGGGCGCAATAAACACTTTATACTAGGTCACGTTGAAGTCTTAATTTAGAAATGTAAAAGCTGGCCTATAGTGGCATAGGTCTCGAATAAGGGATCGTCAAGAAAAGGGATGGCTGATGGTCCCTAACAAAAGTTGCAAAATCTAAAGAGCTTAGCCTGGCGCTATGAATAGAATAAGAAGAAAGAAGGATGAAAATCATAGAAGACCGAACGATAAAGACAAAGAAAATACGTAGAAACTAAAAATATCTAAAAGACCAGATAAGTGTCTCTTTATTTCATTATATTTCCTGGTTTGTCCTGGTTGTAGCAAGCGGACCACATATTTTACGTCAACTTCCGAAAAACCTTTAATCAGCTAAAACAGAACGCAATTTGGAAAAGTTTAAGCGATAGAGGAGTTTTAACAAAAATTATGATCTGGCCAAGGAATCTCATGAAAATTTCACTTGCCGCGTGGCTTACCGACCCCTGAAGAATGGTGTTCGACGACTAGCTATCCCTTTGTTGTTCCTGGTTGTGTTGGATGGTGTACTGCGTAAAGCATTTGATGTGGAGAAAAGAAGGAATTTGGATGATCGTGTAAAAGATACAGCTATGCTGATGGCCTGGCTATGCTACCTCACAAAAAGAAAAATATGGAAGGCTAAGTCAAACACCATTCCAATAGAGAAAAGAAAGTTGGCTTGAAGATCAACGGAGAAAAGGCAAACTGCAACTGCCTCGCTGCAAGATAACAACTAAAGAGCGGTACTGATAAGTCGTCCCTATGGGAAATTTAAGGGTCTTCTCACTTGTTGCTATCAGGTAGAAAATATTTAGGAAACCGCGAATAAATTGTGAGGACTCCATACGATATTTTAGGGACCTAACGGCTTCCTCACGGCTAAAAAAAGAACAATCCGTGAGGAACCCATGAGAACCATATAATATACGTTTGCATTTTAAAAATTCATTGCTTCCTCATGCCTTCCTGCGGGTAACCTTTTTGGTGCTAAAAATAAGAATTTTAATATTCCTAAATTTAATATTTTTAGAGAATGTCTGCAGTTGTAAATCTAAACTTGGCACGATTCAATAACTTTTGCAAATAAGCTTAAAATTAAGAAGTGAGGATGTTATCACGTCTTATTTTACCGTAAGGGTTCAAAGCCGAGTCAACACCACACGACTGTCACAAATAAAATGCAGACAGTTTTAAATCGATGTCTGCTTGAAATTTTTTAGATAATGGCCTCAAACAATTACTAACATCGAATTATGGCACTATAAAGATAGAAATCAGGTGATGCAAACTCAGATGAATCGGCTACGTTCTACAATGGGATCCAACGGATCCTAGGTCAGTGGCAAAAGAAACTTTCAAGTAGTGCCCTCACCAAACTTGGTGCCACTCCGTCAAGTCAGGGTTGGGTGTATACAAGATTGAATGACGTAGTTTCAACCGCAAGGGACTGCATGAGACGGAATGATTCTACTGATCTCATCAGGGCAGCATAGGCTAAAAAAATTGACTTTATTTAGAAAATTTTCAAGCTTCACTATACCCAGAAACCCAGCATGTTAAAACTCCAAGTCTCTAGCGAAACTTGTTTTTTCACTTTTTGCCTTGTTGTCATCTCTTTTTTCAAAACATCACTTAAATTAAACTCTCTACTTTCTTTTCGAATATGATACGCACCTGGTTGATGTACCTTCATATTATTTCTAAGAAAATCTAATTTATTTTCAAATCTGATTTCATCAAAAATATTGTCTGTCAACGTTCTACAATTTAGTGTTCCTGGAAAATTAAAAAAAGGTATTCATTGAAAGATTAAAGGTGGACCTTTTCAATTGGCTGTCTTGCCTTTAAACACGATATTTGATATGGTCTTGTCATTTATAAAATTTAATTATTTCATGCTTCAGTTATTAGGGGAAATGTGAACTGTTTGGACATCATTACAATGTGGATAATCTTTGTTATAAAATTCGTTTATGATTTGAAACACATATTTTAGTTTTCTACTCATGTTGCAGCTCGTGATACAAATTTTTGAGTTTTTTCTACAAAGTTTACACATTGTGTTCAAATGAACTATGGACTAAAAACCATTCCTTCTCTACTCTTCAATTCACTTCTATCCATATTGTACAAACCTCCCACTTACTTTGTTACACCTACTGAAATAAACGATGCAATTTGTAATTTATTGTGGGGAATTAAATGTTGATATAAACACCATTTTACCTATATACAATGTAATGAGTACATAATTAACTAATGGATCGACCTAAACTATCTATTAAATTATGCGAGTGACGCCATTACTCAATTTAATCGTTTAGAAATTTTTAAGCTTCCAGGTTTTAGTGAGACATTAGAAGCTTTATTAACAAACTATAGAAATTACATCAAAGCTTGTTTTCAAAACTTAGAAAGCCACAAAGTGGATTACAAAGTTTTTCTATTTTATTTACTGATTATTTTTCCGTAGGAACTTCATTATGACTTGGACAAAGATATGTGATCTCAAATTTTGAAGAAGATTGGAAAAATATTCAGAGAGTTATCCATAAAATCTGGTTATTTGAAGCATAAGGAAATATAATATTAACCCAAATTTAGCAAAAAAAAACTGTACTTGGGCACCTACCAGAAGCTTGTATTCCAAATATGTGCTCCTTCCAATCACTTGAATTAAAATTCTGGAAGCTCAATTTAATAAGCTCAATTTTCAAAACAAATTAAGGGCCCTAATGCCAATGTCTCAGGACTATATATTTTTGTGAACTGTTCTTGGATACTTATCAAAAGATTATATTCAAAATTGAACTCAATCGGTTTAATGGAACTTAAAAAATCCGGCAAATTTTTATAAATTTGTTTGAGTGGCGCAGGGACACCCTAGTTCCTTATTTTGGCTTTTTTTTGCTGATTCCAGAAGTCACCCCCTAAAAATTTCATCCGGACATAAAAAAAACAGTGCAAAATTTGAGCTCGAACAGTTCAGTTTTCAATTGTGCTAACAATTTGACTATGAAATATGAATTTTTTTTATTAAGAAAACTACAAAAAACGGCCATGCACTCAGAGAAAAATTAATGCCAATTTGGCGTGCAAAAAACACGTTGAATTGTCCCCAATGGTTATTTGACACGCTGCTTCAGCGTGTGTAATACACGACAACATGATAAATAAAAGTTACAGAGTTCACTGTGAAATTCACTGATTTTAGGAATAAACCCGGACCACCAGATAATTTTGTTGGTTTACAGATTTATTCGGTAGCTTTTGACGTTTTAATATTT
>JXPH01039480.1:5471-17425 GCA_001014845.1 Mochlonyx cinctipes | reverse complement strand
CTGTTCTTTTGGTAGGGCTACGAGTATATTTTTTTTGTTTTTTGGTAGGATTACTGTTGTCTTTGATAGGGTTACGTAAATTTCGTTTTTTGTTTTTTGCCCTTGAACAAAAGACAAACACGTGCAGGTACGAATAAAATATCCAGATTTTTTTTTAAAATGTTTTTAACATTGTTTTAGTTTATTTTGAAATGAAATCCATCGTTTTGCATAGTTTTTGAAGGGTCGTTTTACCTGGCTATTTATAATTTTTTACACACTTTCCAGCTGATTGTTTCCGGTCAGAATTTATCTGTGTCTTGGGTCATTGATCTGAATATCAGATGATTTGACCTCAGGCTCAGGAATATTGCAATTCAAACTAGTCAGATTATGCAAGTTTGGGTCGTTTGTCTTGAACCTTAATGCAGTATTTATATGAATGACCCATAAGTATCTTTGAAATGATTCAGTATGAAAACTGTGAACTCGAGACATTTTGCATAGAATAAAGATTGAATCACGACTGTATTTTGTACAATATATTAAGATGACGGCTTTTCAGTCAAAACTATTCTTTTTATTTAAACTATAATATTTAATAATACCGACGTTTCGGCAGGAAATATATTTTCCGAAACGTCTGTTTTATTAAATTTTATTGTTTAAATAAAAACAATAGTTTTGACTGAAAAGCCGTCATCTTAATATATTTTTCATAGATATTTAAACGTACATAAACAAGGAAACAGCTGCATATCACATAGAATGATAATTCGGCACCTTAGTAACAGAAACGACTGAATATGGGTATGGAGAAGACCTATTTCGTGTCCATCAGCTTACAATATTCAGTGATAATTGAAATGATCACACGTAATCGACCTCAACAGACGCCACCTTGAGAGTGAGTGTCAGTATTTAGAATGCTCCGCATAAAACATTCTTCAATTCTTAAGTGAAACCATTTATCAGAAAGGGCCATGAATAATTTTGAGGTTATTGGCAACGTAGAAAAGCATACACTAGCCAGGGAGTCTGCTCTGTCACTACAAGACTTTAATTTGGTTACAACTAGAAAGTTTTTCTAAAGATCTTTTACAATCCATAATTAGTGCCCAGTCTACCGTGAAGGACCACAGAGCCTTAAAAACGACTTGGCTATCCGCACAGATGGCAATTAGCCTATCTTTAAAAAGCATTTCAATGCTGTCATGTAACCTATTATGAAACACTTGGTCCTATTCTGAAACATAGCATTGTCATTGTTTCCCATGTTTCACGATAGGAAAAAAGGTTTCACGATAGATTACACGACTGTACACTGTTTCATACGAACATGTATAGTCAATGTATCTGCGTGAAAGACAATAGACAGATACGCCTTTACTCAAAAACTTCAGCTTGTACAGTATATAGGCTTCAGGTAAGCCTTGTCATGATAAACCATCTGTGAAAAATACCCCTTTCCCCTTCCAATAATTAGTTTTTAGAGGACAAAATGAAGACCCCGTTTCTATGGGTTTAATTCAATATAACTCGTTGTTATTTTTGAAGTTGGGTCATTTCTCTGGATCGAGGGACGAAAATTAGAATCACAAAAAATATAGTTTCATCGTATCAAACGTTAGAAAATGTTGTGTAAAATAGGGATCTGGTGTCTTTTTTATGATAACCTTCAATTTCGAGAAGTTGTCCACCCTAGTCCATATAACGGTCCAAGAATTATCATTCCCATAACAAGAGGTAACAAACGAAAGCAAATGTTGCGTAGAGAAAAAAATTGGTATCTGAAAATGAGGATGTAAACTCATAGTTGGCATCCATTAGCAGTTTCTAAGCGAAAGTGAGAAAGTTTCTCTGGATCAGGATCTCTCATGTTTACAGGAATTTCTGAATTCTCTGGTTCTCAGCGTTGAATCGAGCCGAAAATTGTTGTATAAACTTATAGTGTATCCATTGGAAATTCTCACATGAAGTGTATAAAATTTATCGTGATCAGAAACTACCCTCTGCATGTGTAGACCGGACACCAGCGGAAACGTTTACGGTTAACGTTTCCTGTGACTGTGACTGTGACGGACTGTGACTGTGACAGACTGTGCGGATACCTTTATATGTAATTTGAAGACAGTTTCCGCATACTATCAGACACTTAGTGTCTGCACTACATGAATTGCATAGTTTGCGGCGTTTAAAATAAACGAACAGACACCAGTATCTGGTGTTTATTAAAGGAGTATGCGGACTGTCTCAGCACACTAGTTTCCACACAGTATCCGAATATTTCATTTACAGAGGGTATCATATTTCCAGGATCTTCCACAATTCTCGAGATCTAAGAGTCGGATTGAACTAAAAATTAATCCAATTTTTCTATTTCAAATGTGGTTACAAAGTGCTAATGGGTTCCAACTATCACCTTACATGCATACCAACAGCTCTATCTGACATTTAGAACCTGGAAATTCTGTATGTTTTTGGAAATGTAGAAGTTTCTGTTTCTGAGGACTTTAGCCACTATCACTTGAGGGCTACTAATTAGTACTCACTGCAAATCTCAATCAAATTTTCTACTCGAGCTGACTATTAGAACTCGAGAATTCTGGAAATCTCTGGTAGGTTTATATGGTAGCCACCAAACGCTATAGTTCTAACATCTTTGTCTGGCAAAGGCAAAATTAAAAAATAAAAGTGAGAACCTTGAGAACTCTGCTGGGGTCATTGACTTGTCCTCTGAAAACTAATTATTGGAAGGGGAAGGGAGTGGTCTATAATCCATCACAGCAGATCAGAAATAAAAAAGTTATTAGATATTGGACTCAAAAATACAACTGAGAGACCCCAGGTCGTCATTAAAGTAAGTTTTTTATATTCAGTTATTTAAATGTTAAAGACGACTGAGAAATTAAACTTCTATATTTGAGGAAACTGGGCCATTTTTCATCAATGGGCACCAGTCATTCTAAAGTAACCTAACCTTGACCTGAAAGGATCTGATCTCTCTTCCTTACCAACAACCTCAAAATACTTTTGTAAAACTGCTCTTACAAAAGAACACGACTATTGATAAAGAGGTGATTTTTGCAATTGGATTCAAAGATTAAACTGAAACTGCAAAGTATGCCACATCAAGAAATTCGGTACTAAATCGGTTGCGTCAGAAAGTTGAAATCTACAGAAAACGGACTAGAAGACGAAGCTTGAAAACAAGGTTGAAAGAACTTGACCTGCATATTAAACACTCGAAAGGGGGGTAGCTCTTGCTGAGAAAGAACAAAAGAGAGCGAATGCTAGTGAAATTGTGATCTGTAAAGTTCCGTTTGTTCATGGAGAAAATCTCAAGTCTGTTCTGTTCTACGCAACATCTAGTCTACACATAAAGTTTCTCGGACTGAAGACCATATTGTGAATTATTATCGTGTAAAAACTCCCAGCTCTACAGATTTGTAGTTTTTTCAAGTATTGAAAGGAGAAGACCTTTTTTTTCAATGTGATATTGAAAATTAGCTACGGATTAGATAAAATATATTTTTTTCCTTGTTCTAGAATTTTAAACATATAGCTAGAACGACTTTTCATTTCAATAAAATTAAAATTGAATTAAATTCTAGTAAAATTTTACCAGAAAACATTCAAAATAAATGAAAATTTGTCAGACACTCGAACAGAATAACATAAAAAACGAAAGACTACAACGCCACGTCAAGCGAGGAGCCCACCGAATAAAAAATAATAATTTTGTTTACGATCATGAGACACATCAAACATTATTGCCCAACCCATTAAACTTATAAATGCAGTTATAAAAGTGTCCAATAAAATATAATAAAGTGTTAAACATGAAATAAATATAGATGGTTGAGGTTAAAGTATCAGGAAAAAAACTCACCTGAACGTATTCTGCGCAAATGTCGATGCTGCCAACGAAATCACAGACATTCTCGACGCTCCACGAATTAATCTCGTCACTCTGAGCGTGACATTTTGTGAAATTTTTCTCATCGACAATCTCGTTTGGTTGACTGTTTATCGATGTGGGAACTGGGGAGGAGGCTGGCTTTGGTGAAAGTTTTATTCGTTTGTTCATTGATGGTGCTGAGCTTAAGTCTAGAGGAAATGTGGAACTTTCTGCTGGTCGTGAGGGGGATTTTAAAGAGGACGAGGAGGATGAGGATTGGGATGAAAAATTTGAGATGGAATTTGGAATAATTCCAGGGATGTAATTTGGCGGGAATGGAGATTGAAATTGATTTTGAAGTGGTGGAGACGAATTTCGTGAATTGTTGGCTGATTTTTTAATCGAATCTCCTTTCAAAATATTCTGCAGTTCCGTTTCTTTTGCTGCTCTTGCCTGAATAAAAATTAAAAATATATTTTCTGATTGAAAAAAATGGGAAAATATATTGTAAATTACCAGAGCAACTAACGCCTGCGTACTGCTCATGTCGATTAGAGGAGGAAATACTGCTGTTTGAAAGGGAAGGCCAGGAAATAAAGATGACATAATACTACTTGAATTAGGTACCTTTTGAAAAAAATACGATTGTAAAAAATAATTTATTCAATTAAAATCCAAAATAAAACACTTACTTGAGCGGAAGAAATGGGACTTGTTTTCTTTGTTAATGGATTATCTACAAAAGGTTTTGGTTGATTTGTTCTCATTTTTGGTTCCAGAAATGGATTTTTGATGTTTGAATGCCTTTGTAAAAATAAATAAATTAATATTTACATTCTTCGTTCTCAAAATAAATTACATTACTCATTATTATTATTATATTTGGCCGCTAGACTTCGCATGAAATCCGAATAATTTCTCGCTTGAAATTCAGGTCTGCTGGAGTTTGAGTTCGGAGACGGCAGGAGGCTGCTGGCAGGTACATTTGCCGCGTACATTTCATTTGAATGTGCGATTTGTGGAGGTGTGCCAGAGAATGACGATGGTGTCACGCTACGGGATCTGGAATGGAAGGTCATTCATTTTGTATAAACAATAGACATAAAAACAATAAAATTTATTTGCGGTTAAAATCATAAACTCCGGTTTCGATATACATATAAAAAAATAAATTGTACCATAAAAATTAATGTAATGTAATAATTTCCAATTGTTGATCTTTTTTTTCTTTTCAATAAATCGAAAAGTGAAAAAACTGATCTTGAAGATAACGTTATAATATTTTGTTCAAGAAAGTCCATCTGACTTTTTGATCGCTGTAGTGAAATGTTTCAACCTTGTTTCGATTTTTATAATTGCTTTACAATAAATTAATCTGAAAATCATTTCCGAATTAAACTTATTAATCATCCGATTCAGATCGTTGGGAAGTATTTGAAAATATTATTTATTTGATTAATTTGGGAAAATACAAATGTTTTATAACCTCAAAACTTAAACTGTAGACCTGGGAAGTACTTATGGAAATAAATTATAGTAAAAAAGTAAATTCCTTTTAATGAATCGAAAATAGATTCTTATAATATATTCCAAGAATTAATACAGGTTGAGGTCAGGATGAGAAATGATCAGTATTCTTATCATCGTTATCAATGGCGAGTGTGATGTAAACAAATGATAGCAAATGCTCATCTAATCTACCTAGAAATTGTGAGCTCATATTTATTAGTGGGAAAAATGGATTTCATTAATGAATTCTTAAAGTTTTAATAATAATATAATAATAATAAGGCCTATAGGTACCCTATTGGGACCAGGCGAGTCCTCATATTTCAGAGAACTTTCTAGGTATTAGTGGAGCTTATAGTGGATTCCGAACCACCACAACTTTAATGGTTATACTAATGAATTACCAGTTCATTGAGCCCATCAAGTCATGTTCAGTTTTTATTGCAAGGAAACTGACTAATCTGACATACACACATATCCCACCACCACAATCATAGGTTATATAATTGCAGATGGCAGTAGGTGTATGCATATTTCACAGACTGACTGTACTGTGTTCTATTTATAGAAATATCGACAATTCAGATTTATCACAAACTGTAAATCAACAATCCAATTTAATAGAACACAGCAGTTTGCACCGGGAATCGAACCCAGAACGTAGTGGATGTGAGGCTAGCGTGCTAACCAGTCAACCACCCGGTCACTTAAAGTTTTTAAAAACCTATAATAACAGTTTTTGAGTCTGAAACTCCCATTTCTTTATTAATTCTCAAAATTCTTGACGATTTTGGTATAGGTTTTTAGGTCCCGAAAAACAAATTTGACGGGTTTAATGGGTTTCAAGTATTTTTCAGTTTCTGAATCGAACCAGAATCAATTAAGCTGGGTGCCTACTAACTCATTATTTCACACTAACTACACTATCACTACACTATTTTTGCCCAAATTACTCATTATGCTCACTTTTTTATTTTCTGTGGGTCTTATGCTCGATAATTCACGTATTTTCCATCTGATTAGGCTGAAAATTTGTGCGGGCGCTTTTCTCAATAAAAGTAAGAACGAGTTCGTTAATGGACTATATTGCGCCACAAGGTCTGGGGCTCCCATACTAAGTCACCAGAATTTTTCAGAAAACTTGGGCTCTAATGATCGAAATAAGCTCAAATTTGGAACACATACATATATTGTGCTAAGTAATAAGAATTTATTCCTAAAAAATTTTAACCGTAAGACATTGAAATCTGAGGGCTCCTAGGCACCAGGAACTTAAACAATTCTTGAGTTCTAGTGATCGGAACAAAGTGAATCTCTAATACTGAATTTTTTAGATAATGTATCTTTAAAAATGTGTAAGCCCTAAATTCTAATTATTAGTTAAAATTACTTAAAATAACAATTAATAAATCTTTAAAACAGTATAATACTGTCAATTGAAGTCACTAGTTAGAAATAGGATTTTTATTTAAAGCTCGGAACTGCTACTTTCAGTTCACCTATGGGTCCAATGTATATCAGTTTGAGGTAATATTAGTTTTCAGATCATTTATCTAAAACTTTCAGAACAAAGCTGTGAACTAAAACTTTAGATCAAAGCAGTGTTTCGTTTCAGGTAAAAGCTGAAGAACATTTCCTATGCGAAATTTGGGATAAAATAGACATTTGCTGATATTCCCAATAACCAAACTTTTAAGGATAACTATCAACAATATAATCCACTTTGTGATTTCCTAAGATTTTATTTATCGTATCCAGAAGATGAGATGTACAAATTTTGAAGAAGATCGTAAAAGTATTCACAGAGTTATCTAAGAAAGTTTGATAATTGGAAGCACCAGGGGAATGGATAGTATTATCCTAAATTCAGCATAGGACTGTTCTTAGGCACTTGCCAAAAGCTTATATTTCAAATTTGAGCTCATTCCGATCACTAGAACTCAAGAATTCTGCAAGTTTCTGGTACACAGGAGCTCCAAATTCCGAAATCCCCGGGTCGAACTTTTATAGGAACTGTGATTGGGTACTTACCACAAGATTATGTTCCAAATTTGAGCTCGTACCGATCATTAGAACTCAAGATATCTGGAAAATTCTGATGGGATTGTATGAGGGCCCAGATCCCGAGGCCAATTCACGAATTCGGCCTTACTTTTGGTAAAAAAGCCTCAATACATAATTTTAGCCAAATCAGTTGAGAACTACACGAGTTATCGAACACACAGGCAAATAGACAGACACGCACACAGACGGGCTTTTTTCAGTTTTTTCCGTTTTAGATCATTTGGAGCAACTTTTCCGGAGGATTTTAGCTTTTCTTTCTTTCTCCCATCACATCTATTGATAGGAAGAAAAGCTTATATGTTCAGTAAAATTTGAAAAGTTTTGGTTTTTGGGAAAAAGTGCTCCAAATGCTGTAAAACGCAAAAATAACTAAACCAAAATTCCTGTGTTTGTATGTGTGACTGTCTATGTTAGTGTATGAGTGTCTATGTTCTCGATAACTCAAGTAAATCGAAACTGATTTGTTTGAAATTTGGTGTAGGACTTTTCTCAAAGAAAGTAAGAACGAGTTCGTTAATGAACCACATTGGGCTATGGGGTCTAAGGGCCCCCATACAATCTCACCAGAAATTTTCAGATAACTTGTATTTCAATGATCGAAATGAGTGAGCATAATCTTTTGGCAGGTATCCAAGAACAGTTCCTAGAAAAGTTTGACCCTGGGACTTTGGGATCTGAAGGGTCCTAGGTACTGGCTACTTCTCGAGTTGTAGTCATCGGAATGAGCTCAAATTTAGAATATAATTTTTTGGTAAGTATGTCAGAGAAGTTCCTAAAAAAAATTGACACTAGGAAATCAAGATCTGAAGGCTCCTTGGTACTAGGAACTTCCAGAATTCTAGAGTTGTAGTGCTCGTAATTAGCTCAAGTTTGGAATATAAGCTTTTGGTACACACTTCAAAACGGGAACTTTATTCGGGTCGATTTTAACCCGACTAGGTTCCCATATTTAAAAATCCCGCTATTCGGGAATTGTGTTTGCGCATGATAATTTAATATTTTTCAATGTGTTCACATGCTTCCGTAGCACATGCGTCAGAGCATTTGCTTGGGAAGCGGAGACCACAAGTTCAAACCCCGTCATGCGTTGTTTTTTTTTAATGTAANTATTGTCCCGATTTAGAACCCGAATACTCAGCAGATGAAAAATCGGGTCTTTTTTCCCGAGATTCGGGATTTTTTTTTAAGTGTGTAAGTATCCAGGAAATGTTCCTACAAAAGTTTGACCCTAGTACTTTAGGATCTGGGGCTCCTGTGCACCAGAAACTTCTAGAGTTCTTGAATTCTTGCATTCTCATGATCGGAATGAGAAAAATATAGAAAAGTTTGACCCTGGGACATCAGGATCTAAAGGCTCCTAGGCATTGGCTATTGCCAGAACTTTCAAATTCTAGTCATCGGAATGAGCTCAAATTTGGAATTTAAGCATATGCCCGAGAACAGTTCTTGTGCTAAATTTGGCATAATATTATTCATATCTGGTGCTTCCTATCACCAGACTTTCTTGGATACCTCTGTGAATAATTTTCCGAAATTTGCAGTTATCATCTTTGTCAAAGTCCTAATCCAGTTCGTATCACGAAATAGACAATAAATATCGAAGAAAAGCTACATATCCACTTTGTAGTTTCCTACTTTTTTTCAATTGTAGTCCATGGTCCAAAACTCTAATGCTATTGTAGACATAATTGGAAAATGAGGTCTCAATAGGTGAAAAGTATAGCAAAGCACAAAATTTGTGGTTACTACTTTTCAGAGTCTATAGACTATAGAGAAGCCATTTTTATTATGGTAATAGAGAGAGAGAGGGGAGGTCATTATTGCGACTCGTCGAAATGACAAATATTGATCAAAATTACTTCTTCGCAAAGAGAATTGAATCCGTCCTTGAGTAATTTGCAAAAAACATTTTGATCAATAGTTGTCTGTCATGGTGGTTCGAAGTAGGTCTTAAAGGTCTAAATATAAATCCGTCGAGAACCTTTGAAAATAGTCAATGGTTAAGTCAACAGAAGAAGTGGACATTGCGATCTTCCACTTCTTCTCCTGGCCATACCATCCAAAAATTTAATAATCCTTCAACGGGTCCTTACTGAAGACTTTATCAACAATGCGTAACTAAGATTTCAATTCTTTTTATCAAAAACTGGCAAATTGCGAATATTTTTGCTAGTTTGTCCTCGAATGAATCTAAATTTGGCCGACAGAAATCCGGTTCAGGATTTGTACCGTCAAAATCTATATTTCTAGAAAAAAAAATTGTCATATCGTCAAGTTGAAACTATGAGCTCCCTTCTAGATCTATAAGGTTGGCATTGAGATTTCGGATAGTGGTCAACAATATGGCGATGAAATGAAACGTTGATTTCATCTCCCGCATTGTTGTCTTAGATGGTCTTAAGACAAAAACCTTCGTGGGACTAGAACTTTTCAGCCCGAGCAAGAAATTTTAAATTTTTATGCCCTGAAAAGCTTCTGCAGAGAATTCCAACCTGATTTTTACATCAGACTCTTGAACTTTTTTTTTGAATGTTCGCTCTGAAGGCAACAAGTTTAATTTCAACTTGAAACATGGTTACCATTACAAGGCCTTTGCTGAAAAGACAGTTCGAAATATAAATCGATAAACTTAATTGTTTGTTTTATTCAAACTTTGTCACACTTGGCTATAAATATTGTTTTGCAGACCCCTTAAGAGTCTAGAGATAGTTTCGTAACGTAAATGCTTAACCTTATAAGGTTAAAGTTTAAAAAAAGAATAAACTAGAGCAAAAAAATAAATAGATTTAATGATGATTTGATTGGTGACCTTCAGTGCAGAAAATCATCAGTCTTGTATGCACAATTAACTAATAAAAAATGTAGTTAGGTATACTCGTATTAAGTAAACAAACAAAAAATAGTTACCTCGACGCCGTAGATTGAACATCATTATTATTTGGACTGAATCTTTCACTCTTAATACTAGCAGTGCTGTTATTATTATTACTACTACTATTATTACCATTATTGTTATTATTAATATTTATATTGTTATTACTACTTGAACTGCTATTGTTTTGGTTGCTATTATTTAAACTGATGTTGTTCATTGCACTTAAGTCACTAACACTTTTACTATTAATACTATTTATTAAATTTATATTTGATTGATTATCACTGTCGCCATTCCGAAGTTTTTCGTAGAAGGAATTGGAATTGTTTGGCGAATTTAAATATTTTTTCCTTTCGTAAATCCGTTCACTCAACATTTTGTCTAATGATTGTAAGGTTGTTTTATGACTATTATTATTTATGTTATTGTTATTATTATTCAAACTATTACTATCATTATTATTGCTAGCTGTTCTTATTGGCTGAATTGTTGTTGATTTTCTTTTTCCACGATTTTTATTCAACTGCGATTGTGATTGATTCGACGATTGTTGCTGCAAAGACGATGGTGATATTGCTGTTTGTGGTAAATCTTCATTAACTGTTTCTCCTGCAAAAGAAGAAGTAAAACAAAAAATAAATAAATATAAATAAGATAAATACGAAATTAGTTCAATCTTATTTTATGTCTCTTAGGTAAATATTTTGTAGTTAATTTCCATTGTTTTAAACTAAATTTGATCTAAAATTTATCTTCTTTTTAGCCATTTTATGAAAATTACATGTATGCCAAGATTAAGATCTATTTAAGAATTATTTTTCTGAATTTTTCGCTACACTGGTAGATTTTTCTTTTCTGTACCACCAACCAGTATTAAATTCAGAGATTAATGTAAGGGAGGCACAAAATGAAAACTTTGCTTTAATCTTTGACAATATTGGTTTTAAAAAATATACAGAATACAGAGTGCAAATTACTGTCCTAGTGGTTGATAGGTAGAGCTTCTGCCTACCACAAGGTTACGGGTTCAAACCCAACCTGGTGTGATTAAATTAACTTGCGTTTTTTCATCATTGGAAATTTACTAAAACCAAAAACTCGCCAAAATGTAATTAAAGCGCGTTTCAGATATCTCTGACCTTGAATTGTCCTAGTTTTCGATGTCGTTGCCTCAAACTTTTCTCCGAAAAAAAAATTGCTAAACAGTTCACAATGAAACATTCGTTGTCAAAACGAAATCTTTGTGCGTACTATGTAGTTTCAATTTCATTGTGGCAATGATACAAATTTCTCTTCATTGTAGCAAAGAAACAACTTCTTTGCCAGAACGATGTGAGAAATAAGATTTTTTCTGAGAGTGTATGTAACTATGTATTGTATTGTATTGTATTGTATTTATTTAATAAAAATTCTTAAGACCTAGGGTCTTTTTATGTACAAAGTTATACATTAATGAATTCATATTGATGATTTTGAAATGGATAATTAGAAACATATTTAACTATGTAATGGTGTAACGATGTAGCTGTAACTGATTCATCACTAATAATAATAATAATTATAAGACCTATAGGTACCCTATTGAGACCAGACGAGTCCTCATATTTCAGAGAACTTTCTAGGTAT
>JXPH01039469.1:529-13670 GCA_001014845.1 Mochlonyx cinctipes | reverse complement strand
GACCTACACCTTATAGTGGATTCCGAACCACCACAACTTTAATGGTTATGCTAATGAGTTACCAGCTCATTGAGCCCATCAAGTCATGTTCAGTTTTTATTGCAAGGAAACTGACTAACCTGACATACACATATATACCACCACAATCATAGATGGTAGTAGGTGTATGCAAATTTCACAGACTGACTGTACTGTGATCTATTTATAGAAATATCGGCAATTCAGATTTATCACAAACTAAAAATCAACAATCCAATTTAATAGAACACAGCAGTTATACCGGGAATCGAACCCAGAACCTAGTGGATGTGAGGCTAGCGTGCTAACCACTCAACCACCCGGTCGTCCTATAGGTGATATTTTTAGTTAAAAGGAGTCGACTGGCAATTTTGATTTGTGATTCGATTTCATTATTTGATTTTGATTTTTGATGAGGAATAAATAAAAAATCAATGATCCCCGGCAAATATCTCGTGAAAAAAGTTTAAGTAAGCTTCAATACGGTTGACCAAGATAATGTTACGTAATGTAAAGTAAGGCTCAGAAAGGTTCGGTAAGATTTACTAAGGTAAATGTAGGTTGAATAAGATCCGGTAGAGTACGGTAAAATACATTTTTTAGGGCCTGGTCTGTACGGTTTTGATATATTTGCCCCTTTATGATCCCAGTACAGTGGGAAATGGAATTAAAGTTATTAATGCTTAGAGTTATATCTTTTCTTATACATTATTGAATCGATTGAAAAATACCAAGCATATGCTTTTCCTTCCATCATAATGACGTGACAATAAATCATTAAAACAAAAAAAGAAATATTTTTCATTTAATTCCACAACTTTTCATAAAAGTATTTCATAGCAATCAACAAAACACTAAAGTAATCACGTGATTAATGTAAAGAGTTTTAATTTAAGTGCAGTAAAGTTCATGCCAATATACTATAAACATAGCACCAAACATTTGGGAGTTTCGCTGTGATACAGGCATAATTCAATAATACACTTTAATTTCATTTAAAATCGATCAAAATTAATTGCGATTTCGGGCGAGTGAACATTTTATTTCATTCAATTACTGCAAAGAGGAAAAGGAAGATATTGTAATTGAAAGGAAATAATGGATTTGGCATGTCTTCCATTTTGTTGTATTAATTACGATGTCCAATAAAGTTGCGATTTTTCTGACGACATACTTTGGAAGATGAAGTAAGCAATTATTACTATACGCAATAAATTTAGGATAGGATGGCCTCGAACAATTAGGGTAAAGATCCTAGTGCGTGAACCTCTTTTAGTTTTGCACCCTCTGATAGATAATCTAATATAGATTATTAAAGATGTGGCGCTTCCATGATGAAAATATTATTTTTGAATAAATTCGAATACAATTTATGAAATAATATGTCATTTCCCCATTATAAAGTGCTCATATCCTTAATAATCATTTTTATTCTACCAGAGGTTCCAATCTAAAAGGGGTTAAGGCACTAGTATCTTTACCCTACTAACATCGAATTACGGCAGCAATGAGGTAAAAGTATAGAAATCAAAATCAGGTGACGCAAACTTGGCCACGTGCTACGAAGGGGTTCAACGAAACCCGGGGCAAAAGCAATAAAAGCTAGGAGTTCTGCCCTCAGGACGAAACACGATCCGTTTCGTTAAGTCAGAGCTGGAAAGAAAAATGTTATTGACCGGCTGTGTTCCACGAGAGCCCATAGGCTTTAAGAATCAATGTTCTGCTAACAATACATACCGTTAGCACAACATTGAATCTACTCTACAACTTTAATTTTCTCAACAACAACTCTAATTTTTACAAATCCATCCGGAAAAAATGCTTACAATATGGCGTGATAGCCCAAAAGATATAGTTAGCTAAGCTCAACAATCAATACGTATATACAAGCCATATAATAATTACAAAACACATTTGCGTCATAAGCTTCGAACGTCAAAAAAAGCATTTGATAGACTTTTTCATATTACACCTTGTGGTTTATTGCCATTGTAGTTCATAGAAGTGACGCATTTTTTGCATTAGCTTCGCCGTCTCCTATTAAAAATGCATAATATCACATGCTTCTGAATCCTCGTAAATGTAGCGGATTTCTTGAAATTTCTAACTGAAAATATTTAAATTAGGTATTTGATGCTGCACTGAAAAACAACTTGTTTCTCCCTAAGCAAGAAAAGCTCCAACTAGAAAAAACAGGATGGTTGGGGCAAACAAGATTTTATCAGTTGTGACCAGCAAGATCTTGTTTTTCAAGCGTCTCGGTAAACAAGATCCTGGTTGGGAGAAACAATATTTTAGTTGGGAGAAACAAGATCTTGTTTGGAAGTTTGTTTGGAAGTTTGTTTGGAACTTGAAATATTATTTTTTTGATATTGTTACTATAACAAAATAGTATCTTGTTTTAATCACATAAGAGAAGCTGTTTGAACAAGATGCCAAACAAGATACATTATTTGAATAACACAACAATCAAGATCTTGTTTGTGACAAACAAGGTGACTTGTTCCAGCGAAACAAGATCTTGTAGGGCACTTCAATGTTATTTTTTCATACACATCTTATTTCTCTGAAACAAGAATTTTAATTCCCGTTTGTCGCAAACAATATGTTGCTTGTACTAAACAAAATTATTTCACCTTGTTTTTGCCGAACAACATCTTGTTTGGCTTGTTTCTCTCAACCAAGGTCAACATAATACCTCAAAATTTGAAATATTTGGAAACATCATAACTTTAAAACTAGAAGACACACCAAGACATTAGTGCTTGTTTGTCATAAGTCAAAAAAAACGAACTGAGATAAATACAAAAGAAGTTTTGAATAAATACAAAAGAAGTTTTGAAAGAATCATAACTCGTGAACAGTTTCATTCTGGTAAAAACACTCTTAACTTATAATTACATTTCAAATTGGTCATCCAAGTTTGCCTATATGACGTTTCTAGGACAAGCCGTTCTCCAAAAAATTGCGTTTTAGTTTGAAAAAATGTCGACTTATGACAAAATTTCGCAAAACATGGGCGTTTGTCAAATAAGTCAAATGGAAATTTTATTTAAGCTCCACCCCTAACCGCTTATGATAAATTATCAAATTTGGTTTATGATAAAAAGTATATTAATCTCTGACTTATGATAAAAGCGCTTCCGTAAATAATCCCATTGATTTTAGACACTTATAAATAACCAAACTTATAACAAAATGACCATTAGAAAGCAAATGTCATAAAAAGTGCCTATTTTTTCAAAGAATTCCGAACTTATGACCATTGGACATCTACAGGAGATTTATGACAAAGGAACAACTCGATATCTCGGAAACTAAAAGAGATAGAAAGACAGGAGTCAGGTCAAAAAATCAAGAGTGATTTTGTGATAAGTCTGTTGACTTATGATAGGTACATACAAACTCAAATAGAGAGTTTAAAAGAAATTAAATTTCCAACAACTTTTAACATCATTATATGGCTGTAATCAAGAACAAGGCATTCGTGATTTTTTCGTTATATGTAATAACAATAATAAAAAATCAAACTTTAAGCTTAAATATAACCGTCAGAATAAAAATATGAAAAAAATCAGGGCCAATAGGCAACTTTAAAATAAAACTTAATTTACTCGAAATGCCACTGTATTAGCCAAATTGACTCTTGGGCCGTATAGTTTGAAGTCACAAAACAATGAACTAAAAGTCATGCACATACACAAACTACAGTCTTCATTATTAAATAAACAGATCTATTACAATACTCTAAATATTAACTTTTCTAGTTTGAAGAGTAATAAAATATCGGCTATAGTTTTCAAGTATATGGTTTGATTATTGTTTTGTGTCCATCAACTGAGAATAAGCTTATCAGACCATTCTTGAACATAAAGAAATTTCGGAGTGTCCGACTTACTTGAGAAGATGCTGTAGTGGGACATAGAGTCGTGTCCGCTAATACAGGAAGATTCTGATGGTAAACGTGTTATTTTAGTTTGCCGCCTCCTACCATTGCTCCGGCTTATAAATATTGGCTAAGCTGTTTTTACTTGCCTCCGCTCCGGCTTGTTTTCATTACCATCGTCAATATTTGTATAAGAGCCCATAGAAAGCGTTGGCCAATTGGACTCAATATTGATAGGTTGACATTTGACAATAATTACCAAAATTTTAGCCATTTTGTTTGATTATGTAAGAATTTATTTCCAATTTTGTAATTAAAAATACAAACATTTGTATGGAAGCCCATAGCAGGCGGCTAATTAACACCAAAAACAATGAAATTCTTAACATGAATATTTGAAAATGTTCTTGAAATTTTCAGCATGATCGGTTGTCGGACTACTATCGTTGGAGAAAAAATGTACACAATCGACAGATTCTCAATCTACAAACCGACATACAGACATCCACCCATTTTTGATATCGCAAATGATTTCTAGATGCTTAATAGATACTTTAAAATTGAAGTTGAAGATTTCGATTTTTTGACTAATTACTATACTTTAACTTTTTTATGGAAAAGTTAAAGCAAAAATCAAAATAAAGTAAATGTGATATCAAAATCAAACAAATACCAATACAAAACTTTATTACTTATACCGAAATCAAAAGTGTTAGAGAGACGTATATCATATCATGTTTGGATTACATTCTCATATGCATGCATGTGCTCATAATAAAGAGTACAGTCGTGTAACCTATCATGAAACATTTTTTCCTATCATGGAACATGGGAAACAACAACAATGCTGTGTTCCACGATAGGAAAAAATGTTCCATGATAGGTTACACGACTGTATTATGTTGTATTTAGTCAGTTCATACGTTTTGATGATGTGTATGAGCTTTTTCATTAAATCAATATAATCATCATCAGCATTCTGCATGATCATCATTCAAAATAAAGTTAAAAAAATCAACAACATGAAAATCCATCGTCTACACAGTGACTGAGTGAGTGTCTGTATGTGCACCACCACACCACATACCACAGCAAATACATTTTGAGACAAAACCATTTTTGCAGTATCAAAATAGACTTTATAAGAAGTAGAAGTTTATAATCGTATTTCTTTAATTTAAATTTATAAGTCAGTGATTTTTTGGAACAACATTTTTTATGTAAATAAGAAAGTTAACAATTGCGTTTTAAAATAATAATATTGTTATTGTTACTGCAAACACTTATCTGCTAGAAGTGAAATTTGTAAATTAATTTTGAAAGAAAGTGTTTGGCAATGTTGAAAAATGAAGTAGAATATATAATAATAGTTTAGTGTGTTCTAAATTCATTTAGAGTGGAAATTAATGTTGCTGAAAATTCATTAAACTTTCAGTTTTCAATTTCGAATGCATTTTAAAAATAGATTTTTTAGTTTAGTTTAGTTTGTTGGTAAATATTCAACTTTGGTATGGTGTCAATATTCGCGAGTGTTGCGTCAGTCTTGGTTTGTTTTTTTTTTGAGCGCACTCAACACACTTTAGTCATGGTTTCTTCTGAGAATATGTGTGTAGTTTTTCATTTCTTGTGGATTTGATTTTGATAATGATGAGTTATGTAATTTGACGTCATGAATATTTGGATGATTCAGCGCAAGTTTTTCTGGTTTTGATTCAATTTTTCATGCGATATTTAACATGTAAACACTAATCTGGTAGGTAATCTAAATTTTAGTATCATCAGGTGTGGATTCAAAAATTTCATCTGGTTCTTTCATGGAAAAAACCCACGAATTATAAGAAAGAAGCACATGTTGTTTTATAAAATGAACGTTGATGAAGAAATTTAAGTATAATCTCTGTTATATTCTTTCATAATTTGGTGCATTTATCTCCGTTACTTTCAATATAATTTCGTACTTTCTGTGCATTAAAATTCTGGTTCTCACAAAAAATTCACGTAACTGAGATAACCTCAAACTCATAAGACTACTACATGTACACTAGTACATGGATGGATGGACTCGAGGGGTGAAGTGTGCAGTAGGAATACAGTGTTTTCGTTAGGAAATAGAACTAACTTCACTCAGTAAGCCATAAAAGGCGGGATTTTTCTATGCCATAAGGAATAAACTGTGCAGAACTAACTTCACTCAGTAAGCCGTAAAAGGCGGGATTTGCGTTTATTAAGAAAATACATGCGTTCAAATCAGTTCAGTTCAGTTCAATTCCCTAAGTAAAACACTGTTGCCTCTCGCACGAAGACCTCGAGACGGGCCCATTGTGCTCTACCCCTGTGAAAAAAACTAGTACATGCCTACCTACTGACGAAAACACTAAGCATTCGTCTAGCAGATGAAAAGTCCAGACACTTGAATCTTAGCATGTTATGTAACCAAGTGACGTTCATCAGGGGGCATGGCTAATAGAGCATCTGCTTATCAACCAGATAGTGTAGGTTAAACTCTTATCTCCGACAAAATTAACTTGCGTTTTTTCATTGTTGTCGATAATATAGAGATTGCATTGTATGCTCAGTTCTCTAACACGTAAATTGCACTCTTACACTCTTATTTCTAGAACGCCAATGCTCCTTCATGTTGTAAACTCCAATTTTGTCTATACGGTAATAAGACACTTGAGGACTTCTTCAGGGCTTTCTCAAGTCTTCCAAGTTTAGTTCAATGTAATAATTGCTAAATACTAGATAAATGGTGAAACATTCGCGCACTGAGACAAAAGCTTGTTTATCCCAAATAGAATAACCTAGAAAATCAAATTAGGGTAAACTTGGAATTCGTCCTATACTTAGAAATATAAATTCAAAGGTATTTATTTTGCAATCTCTTTTTACCATGTTTATGCATGCGATTTGTAAGTGCGACGATGTTATAAATATTTAGGCAGTTTGGTTTTTTCTAACATATTTGTCTGACCACTTTTAAACTTCCATCTCAAAACTCATAGGATATTTTCAAAAATCTCTATTTTCCAGGGAAAATAATTTTAAATTTCACTTAACTTATTATTACAACCCTCGACCATATATTTTTGAAAGGTATTTGCAGAAAAAGTAGAAAGTTGATCTTCAAAAATTAGTTTTGGAACAAACAAATCCCTAAGAAATTGGAAGTCAAACATCTTTGTAGTTGGAAGTCTTTTCTATAGAAATAATACTAAAATTCTATTAAATCAGATCATATCAGGTAATAAAATAGTTGAGTAAACACACAATTCTTACGATTTATCTCTTTCTAGAAGATTTTTAAGAAACGTCGAAAAATATTTAGAACACGTGTAGGTACTTTGGAAACGTGGTTGTGTCTATATCATAATTACTTATATTGATAATGAAAATTTGGCCACTAACCATTTTAAACTTATTTGTCAGGTCACTTTTATAGACATTTTTTGATATTTTTGATATCAATATAATTCCAAGATTAGAAAAGTATTTTTTTGGTTCGTAATTTTACAAAATATAAAATCTTGTAAATAGAGGACAAATTTTGGAACATTATACTGAAGCATGCACTGTTTACTGTTTTGGTTGCTAAAAGTAAATGCAAAATATAGCGCGTTGAAAAAAATGATAAGTACTGGTTGGTTTACCCTAGTTATAACTAATAAGATTTGATTCCTGTCTAATAAGTTTTCTTTTGTTCAAACAAAATTTTGTTTCTCCCATTGTATTGGTAGGTGCTTATTTTGGTTTAGGATATGTAGGCTACTATTGAGCCCTTTCTGCTCTCACGTCTAAGGCTTACTATCTATTAGTAGAAGATTAACTTTTACATGGACAAACTATTAGATATTTTATTCTTTGTGTACCTTGTGTCTGTGATATTATTAATGAGTTAACACAGCTCTTCGAAACTACTTATTTCTATTTCTTCTGTAAAATCAAATCAATTCAACCAACTTCATATGTGAATTAGTTAAACTTTTACGCACATAAGTGTCCTCACGGACCATTAGCACTGATCATCTTTTTTGAGGCCTTCAAATGTGTTTATTAGTAACTCAACTAAATCGGAATTAAATTGAAATAATCTAATTTTTAACAGAAAAAATCTCAAATTCTCCAACCGGGATATGAACCTCGGAGGCCCACCCGACGAAAATAAAACAGTTATATACACTACGAGAAAGTTATTGTTGCACCAAAGTAAGCCTTTGAATCCAAGTATTTGTATAATTGGTACTTTAAAAAATATGTGGCTTGTTTGACAGAGCATTGTCCATCAACCTTCAAGTCCCGACTGTGACAACAATATTTACGTTCTTGTTGATAAGATAATTGCTTTGTGTGTACAGTTATGTGCGACATGAGCTATGGTCTTAAAAATATATCTGCTGCACAAAAACTAAAAAATATAGTGTGTTCTTGTGGATGTGGTTATATTCAGTCAGTTTCTTTACTTCGAAAAAATTAACACATCATCACATTATATAACCTATGATTGTGGTGGTATATGTGTGCATGTCAGGTTAGTCAGTTTCCTTACATTAAAAACTGAACATGACTTGATGGGCTCAATGAGCTGGTAACTCATTAGCATAACCATTAAAGTTGTGGTGGTTCGGAATCCACTATAAGCTGTAGGTCCACTAATACCTAAAAAGTTCTCTGAAATATGAGGACTCGCCTGGTCCCAATAGGGTACCTATAGGCCTTATTATTATTATTATTATTATTATTATCAGCTTTTTAATTAAAGGCTTTTCTCCTAGTTGTATAGAGCACTCATTCAAGGGTCAGTTCCAAAAAAACTCGATGAATCAGCGTTAACAAAAACAACTGCGCAGTAGCGAAATTAAATTGGGATATTTGATCTGCGTACAAGTGAGCGAGCCTCTTTCACATACCAACAACAAGAGCCTATATACATGCAAAAATTAAAACTTGTTTGATCAAATATCTTTATTTAATAAATAATTCAAAACGTGTTCATGATGAATTGAATGGTCAAAAACACCTATACACACTCGTCATTTTAACAGTTTCGTGTTGTACGTCTCTGATTCAAGTTGTTTCAGGCGCGAAATAATTAACTTGAAGAAACCTTTAATTATATAAGGAAGAGATTTTGGAATGAGTAATGCCAAAAAATAATTGTATTTATCTTTTGAACGGTTTAGTAGTTCCCGTTAAAAACACTGCATCATGAATTGGATATGAACAAGCTTGTACGACCTTGCCGCATACTGATTTCTTTTAGAGGTTACGCCAATTCAATCATAATTTTTAGATACAAAATCATTTTTTTGCAGAAAAAAAAACTATTTTTACACACCTCTGCACGATATTTACTATAACGTACTGTAAAATAAATGAATGGTATTTAATCTACGACGCATATTAAAGTTGAATATTTTATTGAAACCAAAAATTTATGTTAATAGAATTCCAAAGTATAAAAAAAATTAACGCCACAGTGTTCATTAAAACAAAAAACAATATCAAAAAGTAATGTGCAAAGTGTCAATTAAAAATTCCTGTGAAACAAAATGAAGCAGTTCGAGTCAGATAATTTGCTTGTGCAAAGCAAAAATAGCAGCAATGTAATTGGAGAGAAGGGTGGAAAAGAAAATAGGAAAATTGTGTTTCCGAGACTGAAAAACAAAATAACTTCATCAGATTCAGGCATCTTCACATCATCATCAGACATCGAAAAAAATACCGGAACTGACATTAATTCCAGCATTGAAATAGACTGCGATAATGATGTAACAGATAGCAAAAATGAAGGAAATAAGCGATGCCATAAATCAATGAGTGATAAAAGTGATTACCAAAACCCACGAGCTTTCAAAAGTTTACCCGACATCAACACCAAAGATACTTCATTGGTACTCGAGAATAGCTGGGTGCGGATTTACGGCAACACGAAACCCAATAATAATAATAATAACCAAATATTAAACATCGATCCAAAACTAATCAACAAATATGACGGCCTGAAACAGTCCCTGTATTATATTGACGAGAATGGCAGTGCAAAAATTCGTGAAAATCTCTCTAATGAACAACAGCTGTCGGATGGGAAGAGGAAAATTCGAAAACATAAACGTGATAATAAAATGGATGATGATGAAAACACCACTCAATGTACCTGCTTCAGTTTCATGAAGTTATCGAGAAAATTTAAAGAGATTTGTAAGTTTCAATAAACAATTACTTTACTTTAAACTCTGATATGATAAAACGAATATATTGATAAGAGATATTTTATTGTTTCGAAGTTAAACAATAAACGATTACATTATATTTTGATTATGTAAACTGAGTGATTGATAATAATAAATATCCTGAGTGTTTGTTGGCAGATATATACACTGAGGAAAAACCTTGTGCCTCACAATCATGAAAAGCTCAAAACAAACTAGAAAAACCAGTTGTTTTTATTAGTTGCGGCAACCAACAAGCTTTTGTTTGGGTCAACCGTCTTGGTAAACAAGATCTTGTGTGGCTTATTTACAACCAACAAGATCTTATTTCTGACAAACAATATGCAAATCCAGGGTGAACATAACCTTAGTTGAGACAAACAAGAATCATGTTTGAGAGAAACAAGATCTTGTTCAACCAAACAATAATTTCAAACAAAAAACGTAAAAAATATGACATTTGACGAAAGTCGGATCATTAATCTCAGTCATGAGACCCGCCTGTTATCCACTAGACCAAATTAATGAATGTACCTTTTAGATATGAGATATTGCCATGCAAACAAATTAGTTTGACAGCTGGGTTGGGATGGAAAAGATCTTGTTTGGAAGCTCAATTAGGACTTAAAATATTTTATTTTCGATCTTAATATAACAAAATAGTATCTTGTTTGGTTCACAAAAAATAAGTTGTTTGAACAAGATGCCAAACAAGGTACATTGTTTGAACAAAACAACAATCAAAATCTTGCTTGGTGACTTGGTTCAACGAATCAGGATCTTGTTGGGCACTTTAATGTTATTTTTTCATAAACATTTTTTTTCTCTGAAACAAGAATTCTTGTTTGTGGCAAACAACATCTTGTTTGTACTAAGCAAAATTCGTTTTACCTTGTTTGTGTCTAATAAAATCTAGTTTGTCTTGTTTCTCCCAACCAAGGTCAAACAAAATCTTGATTCTCCCAGCCTAGCTAATAAACAAGTTGTGTCTCACTGTAGGATCAAATTTTGTTATGACCTTACTTTTGTTGAGTAATGCCTACACCAAATTTCAGCCAAACGATAAGAATTATGTGAGTTATCGACGGATGCACACAGTTAGTCACGGATGCACACAGATTTTTTTTGGGTTTTGACGTTTCAGACCAAACAGAGCAATTTTCCCTAAGGGATCAAAAAAATTAATTTGTTGCTAAAAACCTGTTAAACCATTTGGATCATACACAGTAAAAATGAATCTAAATTCACTCCGATTTACAGCTAAAATTGCCTTTAAGTAAGTGTAAAGTAATTACTCCGCCTAAATATAGACTATTTCTCCATATAAATGTAAAGGTAAATTTACCTGTAAATCGGTGTATCCAGAATTACAACCGATATACAGGTAAATTTGCCTTTATTTTTTTTACTGTGTAATCACTGTTATGGACCCCAAAATCTCAAAATTCTTCGCTATGCTATAAGATACCTAAAGCTCCATGTATTTGTTGTAACTAAGCTAGTTCTATAACTTATATCTGTGTCTATATTTAGCTTAAAGGACCTACAAAATAAAAACATATACTGATGATAATAGTTAGCTAGCCTCTAACCCATCAGCAAATATTGCTTGAATTTCTTGCCACTAACAAATCTTTTTTATCGTTTTTGATTAAAAAATTTCGTCGAGAAAAGACAACCAAATATAAATGGGGCCATTCTCTGATGAGTGGAACGTGAGTCGCATTTATTAACATTGCGATTTAAAATAAAATTAAAAGATTTATAGGTATCATTAAAATTATATTTCCGGAATCACAAGATTTCATCAGCGTTACCTTTCAAAAACGCGTTCATCTGTACTTACAGTGCAAATTTGAGAACTAAATTATAATTATAAAAGATTTATGGATAGAAAGTAGTTTTGTTTAGATTAGGTAATGGTATGGACTTAAACATGTCTTATAAATTGTTAATTGAAATTTGAAACCAAAAAGGAACATATGGCTCTGCTTCAGCTAATTGAATTCTATAGATTACAGTTCCATCATCTTTTATGGTTCACTGAACTCGTAGATAAGAGTTGGCTCGAACCAAGGACTGGATTTCGAACCACTACAACTTGAATGGTGGTACTAATGAGCTACCAGTTCATTATTGAGCCCATCAAGTCGTGTCCATTTTTCTGCAAGGAAACTGACTAACCTATTCGACATGAACGCCATTCGAACACCTTCTATCCTAAGTATGGGATAGAAGCAGCAAAAATATATTTTTGATAGCATGGCTCTGACTATACATGTTGGTAATTAACTTGTTTACCCTATTATTCATTAACAATAACGTACACAAATTAATCTAACTTCTCGACCAAGATGAAAATCGTAAAGTTAGTTCCATGATTACGGGTCGGATTTGTAATTGATAGGCAGACACTCTACCTATCAAATCATCTGGGCAGTCATTAGCTTTAATATAAGCATATAAAAACATATTTAAAAAATATATAAGCACATTTCCTGAATATTTTTTTTGAAACAAGTGTTTGCGCTCCTGTACAATTAAGGCTATTATCATTGTCAGCCAATTTTAAAGGGGTACACTTCGGGTAGATTTGATTGAAACTCTTGCTTTTTAACACATACAAATTATATAGCTTCAGTAATTTGGCTCCAAGAGTGATTGTGACCCGAGTAAAATTTTGGGATGTTCAATTTAACTGCGTCTGATTTGAACTGAATTGAACCAACAAGTCGTCAAACAACATCTATTAATTATACAACAATACATAAATTATTAAAACCATTATCTTGATGAAAAAGTATATTTCCACCAATCCTGCTGAATAATTTAGAAGGCTAAAAAAATGTCAGTATTGGGTTTGAAAAAAGTATGTCATGCTTGGATGGATGGATTCGGGGGTGGGGTGTGCAGTAGGAATTTGTACTGCCTCTCGCACGAAGGCCTCAAAGTGGGCCCATTGTGCTCAACCCCGGTCAAATACCTGAAAATAAAAGTTATACAAAAACTGAAACAAAATAGATATTTG
>JXPH01039404.1:3195-13471 GCA_001014845.1 Mochlonyx cinctipes | reverse complement strand
TTAACTCAAGTTTTCGCTTTGTTAAAAGGCCAAGTTTTACTACAAGAACATAATGTTTACTCCAGTTTCCGCCAAGTTTTGCTTATTGGGAAATATGGTTTTTATTCTATATTATATCACTTGGAAATGGTGTCCGGGATCCTACTGTGCATTGGACACTTCCCACTAGAGTGGAAAGTTGCAGTGGAACCAAAAATGCACTTTCATAAAACACTATTAAAGACACTTTTTAAGCTCCAATACTAGTTCCTCTCACCTGACATTTCCGGACACTATATATCATATACAGTGTGATTGTATATGATATATAGTGTCCGGAATATGGACATGAAATATTGCTATTTTGCATTTAAAATGTTCATTTTGGATCAAAATATGAGGCTATCGGTTGTTCAACTCCCTGACATCTACTTGTTAAAATATTGACAAAATGGCTATTAACTATATGAATAGACAAGTTATTAATTAATTTCGGAAAGTCCGGAGGCTTTGGGTAGATTTGAAGTTTACATTTTTCATACGTCCCAAGTATTTTTTCCAGTATCTAAGTACCAGAATCAATCATGCCATTTATTTCAAGTTGAGTAGTGAAAACAAGTTGGAAAACGTTTACAAAATACAAATGGACAATCGGTGAAGGAAATCCCTAATGATGTAAAATGAAGGAAATTCCTAATAATGTTGCAAATTCGGGTCCTTATGAATTCGGTGACATATCTCCTAGACCGTAGAACCGATTTCCAAAAAGTAAAAATCTGCTTATGTTGGTTTCTTCAAATGTCCTTAACAGACTGAAACCTTGATTACCAAGATTTGACCAGATAGACCGATCTGACCTTGGACTCTGTATCAGTGGAACCGGTAAAACCAGTTTTTCGTATCTATTTTATGCAGGTTCCCATCATCCGTACAATTTTGGACACTTCAGATTCATGTTCAGCATCACGAAAAACCGTGGATGCCAGCTTGATGCTATTTAAATGCCTTCAAAATTTGGAATACTGATAGTAAGAAAACCTAATCATCAATAGACTTTTTTAAAACATATTTTGGAGTCAATGATGATTATATATTATAATGGCAATCAAGAGAAATTTTTGCAGTCACAATATAAAGTAATAGAGATTAGTTGAATATGTTCATGGATTCAAAAAATTCAGCAAAGCCAAAGTTAAATTGCATGAAGAAAATTGAAATTTTTTTAACACATAAATTTCGAAGAAATATTATCCCATCCTCAGGACATTAAATCCCCCCAGAGTTAAATCGAAATATACAGCCATTTTCTTTTAATTCAATTCAATCTTTATTTAAGTAGGATTTGGAATTTGAATGTATGGAACTATGTATGGCTTTTTTATGTGTATCTAAAACTAAATCAATGATTTATTAATATGCAAATCAATCACAACCATTTTGTAAGTATTCCAAAGAAATCTCTTTTTAAATTTCGATTCAACTCTGGTCTCAAGAAATTAATGATATGTATGTGAAATTTTACACATGGTATATGTCTATAGTACTGTAAAAGCATATTTTTATTTTTATTTTATAACAACAATTTGAAGTAAGTAAGATGAAGATACAACTGAAATATTTGAAAAATTACTGAAAAAGTTTTATGTCAATTCAGCCGGCGAACTTATTTTCTAATTTCGACCTCAAACTTGCGAAACATTTATTATACTCATTTAGTACTATTTAGTACTGTAAATAACTTAAATAGTACTTCAACTGATTCAAAGTTATTCAAATTCTCGCAGGCTGAAGATTCGACGGTTCTTCAACCGTTTCAAAAACATTGAAATTCTCACTGGCGAACTTTCAATCTGAACTTTTTAATTCTATACTTTTTGAGACTATTATTTAGTACAATTTACTTGTCACTACTTCATCCGTTTGCATTATATACAAGTTTATATTTTTAATGAAGCGGATTTGTTTGCAAATACAGTTTTTCATCATTTCTTGCTCTCAAATGAGCACAGTATTTAGTACTATCAATATTCCGTTTTACAGTTATTAAAATAACCAAATGAGTACTACATGATAGTCATAAAATGTGTTGAAATGAAAAGTGCAGGTTTGAAAGTTTGCCAGTTGAATAATATTGATTGAACTAAATAGTACTAAATTAGTACTAAATGGTAGTCATAAAATTGGAAAATCTAAAAATAAGTTCGCCAGCTAAATCTTCAGCCAGCGAAAATTTGAATCTAACTTTGAATCGGTTGAAGTTCTAATTATGTCATTGAAAGTACGGACACTTTAGTAAACAGAAACCTATCGATAGAAATCTGCCATCTCATTCTGTTTATATCCCTTTTCATTGACTCTTGTTAATATTTTCCGCCATTTGTATGACCTCATGTCAAAAAACAATTTTCAGCCAACCATCGAGAAAGATTACGTTATTAGACCCAATTGAAGACTGCTGCGAAACAAAACCACTCTGGTCTCCTAGCAAGAGGTCTCTGTTTAGTGAAGTGTTTCTAATTGATAGTACCAAATGAGTACTAAATGTTTAGTATGTTTGAGATCAAAATTCGAGAATACGAATAAGTTCGTTGGCTGAAGCGACATAAAAGTTGTGTCAGCCTTTTTTACTGAAATTCTCAAATGATTTTTTTAATACCATATTTTCCGCACGCAAACGATGGCTTACAACTTATGAATGCATTGCCAAACTTGCATTATTTATTTCGAGCTAAATCAAACTTCCCGGAAATACTTGTTGACATCCCTATTGATTCAGTTTATAAAATATCTAAATCTATTTCTTTATTATATACATACAACAATATCCTCTAATACTATACTTAACTAATGTTAATGGTAATGTTAACTATTAATTTATTAGGTTATTCATCTTATTTAATAATTAGATTTTTTATTTGGCAGTTTTTCTCAAATATGCTTTCCATTTTTAGTAAATAAAATATGAAATTAATTCATTCATCATCGATATTTGAAAAAAAAAAAACAATTTCAACCCTTGGGACTTTGGGATGAGCTGGGCCAAATTTTGAATAATTACATTCCATTTAGCATTTGAATTACACCTTTCTTATATCAATAGTCTAAACATAATTGATAGACACTTACTCCATGTGAGTGGAAAGTATGATTAGATCCAAACTGAGTTCAGTGTGTAATATTTCTTTCATTCCATAAAATTAAAATCACTGATTATATATAATATAATACTGAACATCAGTAATAGAATTTAGAAATACAATTTTAGGACAATTTCTATTATAGTTCAGTTGCTAATCAAGTTGTACAAGCTGCAACTTTATGAGCGTAATAATCACCATTTGTAGCCACAAATGCAGAAACAAACGAAAATGCATGTTCAACATATATTTAACGACCACGTGAAAAACACCACCAAAAAAATTTAGTTAGCACTTTTTTCAGCATGAAATAATTTTAGCTGATGAATCAACAGAAGTTAAATGTACATATGTGGTTTTCGTTGTTGAAAATTAGGCATTTTATTTTGCTGAGTGCTACAACTTTTTTATTTACTAACACATATAGATTTCTCTGCTCATTGTATGTAAATTAAGGCAGGATACAATTATAAAGATTAATTATGATCCAATTTCACAATTTTGTATACCCATGTATGCTTATATCTATATTACTATGAGAATGAAGAATAAACGTATCCCAGTCAGAGAACATTATATCAGTAAGCAAGCTAAAAAATCATCATCAAATTACAGTTTATATAATGGATCTTTCAATATATGTTAAATTTCAACGATTTAGTCTAATTCATGTTCATATGTATAGTAAACATCTATATTAAAATTTTATTCGTACATTAAAACACAGGCACTCATTCCGATAGCGCATAGAAAGGGAAAAATTATTAGACTAATGCTAAACTTCGATCGGTTCACTGTGGTGGACAACGGACTACTGTTGTCGTTGCATAGTCTGAAAATTTCTTGTCAATAGGAATTCTATCATCATATAATGTTGGTGCTTGTAAAATAATGCCCGCTGTACCAGCTAACACGGCCAATGTAAATATCCATAAAAACAGTCTGTCCAAAACCATCGCTACATACTTCCAATCTTCTTTGACCTATAATTAAATTATTACTATATTGATCAGTTTTGAAATTGAAGACTTACCTTAGTAGAATCCTCTTGCATTTTTGTGTGCTCAGCAATAAATCGAACACAAAAACAACTGCGATGTACCTCGGGGGGACAAGAAGAATGTGAAAATGCTGGATTTTTAAATATTTGACTCTTTGTTTCTATTGATTGCTTCACTGTCACATCAGCCGTTGTCGACATTGACAAATCTTCAGATTCTGAATGCGTTATTGGAATCGGGCCATGGATCTGACAACTTCCACCAAATGGGCCTGAGGCCGATAAGCTATTCGTCAAATGAACACACATAATAAATCCTCCTAAATTTTTTAATAATTATAATATTATACCTTGATGGAGATAAATCTTCTTTTGACTGCGTCCTACTGTTGAACCTAGATGATAGTCTATGCAACGTTGTTGTTGAGTAAAAAGGGTAGAAACAAGCATTCGGATCCTTGGCCAGCAGTTTTCTAAAATGTAGCCATACAAATATATTAACAATAAAATCCACGTAATATATTACTAAACACAATACCTGTTTGTTTCAAAATTATATTGGGGACGTTTCATGAATAATAATTTTGGTAAAAAATCAATGAAGAATGTCTTTACCCAAGGTGCCATTCTATGTGTTTGCGGTGACCGAAAATGGACATTCAAAACGACAACAGTAACACAAATACTGAAACAATGTATTGAAAAGTATAGTTATAATTATTTGATTTTGACTGGATCTGACTGTTTTTGTGTTGTGCTTGTGAGTTAAGGACATATATATATATATATATCTTACTCACCTAATTGACACCAGAATCATGGCAAATATAAGATATTTCCCCAACAAAGGTACAACCAAAGATGTTGGTGGTATAATTTCAACTACCAGCAAAAAGAACACGTGAAGACTAATCAGAATGGAAATTGAGAGTGTAACCTGATGAATAAACAAAATTATACGTTTGTTCGGCAATTGGAAAATAATCCAAAAGTACTACCTTTTCACCACTATCTGATGGTAGATAAAATGTTAATACTGTTAAAAATGATATTCCCATGCATGGTATGATTATATTGACAGTGTAAAATAATGTCTTTCTTCGCATTGTTATATTGAATGTGATATCAAGATACGGTTCATCACAGCATGTGTAGAATTTTTCGTTTCTGAAAGTTGAGCATTAGTAAAAAATTGTTGTTTTTTTTTAAAGAAGGGAAAAATATTGCGATTGTATATATTTCTCTGATGAAATGTTGTGGTTATCAGAGGGCAAATGTATGCTTACAAGAGGTTCAACTAAATCCTACCTTACAGCCGGTACTTCCAATATGTCCCACTCAACGGACATATAGAATTCAGACAAATCTACCCCAACATCCACAATATTGCTGCCAGACTGCTCATCCATATGTCGCAAATCAACCTGAATAAAGTTGTATTTTGTATTCAGCGTATAATGGTAAAAAGAAAGAAAAATACATAAATTAAAATATTCTTATTTGTTCTTAGGGTCAAAAAATATCCAAGAGCCTAAGTTTAATAGACTAAATGTGGTTAAAAATTTAGAATCATAACAATAATTGCATTTTTACCAAAAAAGGCTCTTGATATATTTAAATGGATTTTGTACCGTAGATACTTTATACATGAATAAAACCAAAAGGAGCAAGTTTAATGTAAATGAATTTTCAAATGTATTTATGCAGAAAAATGCAACAAATAATAAAATGTTAAATTTTGGACATAATTTTTTTTCATATTATCACACACATACGAAGCATTTCTATTGTTTTTTATCATTTGAATGTATGCAATAATACATTTTGATTAGTTTTTTTTTTAATATTACATCTAAATGTCAAAGCTAAAATTCATGCAGGCAAAATTTTACAATATTATCATAAGGCACTCTATATTTTCAACAGTACCCATATGACTTTTTTTTAAACAAAATATTGAGATTAGTAAAAACAAACAAATCGATATCCTTTCCCAGAAATTGTCGGTCGATTTAAAAAATAATAATAGCAAAACGAGTTTTAATTAAAATGGAACTATCAAATGTGGGAATTGAGGCAACCATCCTATATCAGATTTATATGTAAAAGTTGTAAAAGTTGTACTTTTTTATTAAATAAATCCTTAAGACCTAGGGTCTTGTTGTGTGCAAAGTTTTTTGCACATTAATGGATTTATATTGACTTTTTGTAGAAAGTTGAATAATTACAACATATAAACTGATAATTAGGCAGACCAATCACGCAATATTGAAAACCATTTTCAAATAAAGTGTGGGATGTATTAAACTCATGCATTAAAGCCATCACGAAAAACTAAATTGTACAAAGTATATTATTAGGCATCTTGGTATGCTGTTTTGTTAGTACGTATAAGATTATTATTATTTCTATTGTAAGTTACACTAATAGTATTATCAATGTTCATGGCGTGGAAATATTGGTGGCTAAGGTTGTTGCACATATCGACATAGCCAAAATAAAGAACCTAAGGTTGCAAATATGAATGTTTTTTTTTTATTTTGGGTTAAACCTATAATCAACTTTGTACGTATGTTACCCATATAAATGGGCAGACCCAAGGCCCTATTACTGGGAAATCTAATTTGTTGTCAATGTCCATTTCTATTATAAACAAATTTAACATTCTTATTTGTAAATGCAATATTAATTTTGCACAGAAAATGTTTGCAATACGGTATCGAGCTCGAGACGAATATTTTAACCAAATCGCCACCTGGAAATCACATCACAATCACTTGGTACATAAAACGAGAACTGTTCCTTCTGAATTTTCTTTCTATTTTTAAGGGTCAGATAACGATTAAAGATCAACAATCGTATTCAGATAACTATTACAGATTTGGATAAAAAAAAATTTAAACACTCACTTTTGATACTGTATAACATATACAGTATCAATATCAACATATACAGTATCTATTTTCAGCTTAGTAACTCTGGTTTGAATTTATTAAAGAGTAGTTTGCTATCGTAATTATATAAAATATTGTATTTTTCAAAGAATTCTTGATCTTTTAATGCAAGAGAAAATATAAAAATATAAGTCTTCAGAAACACGCGCACACGCCTAAGACGAACACTAGAGAGAGAAAGGTTTATCCTGGGAAAAGTTCAAAAAATAAACAACAAAAACAGAACTGTTTAAGATTCAGGTACTCATATTCGAAATTTAGAAATACATAATAATTTTTTAACGAGTTTTAAAGTGCAATAGTGAGTTTATTATAGAGACAGAGATATATATATATAGATATAGATTATTAGTATTTGTTAATATATATTATGATAAATTATACGACGTGAGAAACCTTGATCTTCAACCTGCATTGCATATTTACTAACTTATGGTCCTAGATTACACAACCTCTCCTAATTTTATGGTGTACACTGTACACCCCAAAAAATGCATTATTGTAAAGAAAAAATTGACAAAAGCTTTGATCCTTATTGCTGTGGACCCATTTTATTATGCAAATGGAACAGAATTTGGATCAAAGGCATGAGCTGAGCTTGCCTGTTTTTAAGTTATGATTCGACAGCCCCATGGAGTGATTTGGTTTTCACAAGTTTTCATATGCTTCAGGGTACAAAAGTACAAATTAATCTTAAAGCTTCACCAATCCTGCTAAAGTTTTTCGATAGTTTTGGAAGGTGAGCCGTAAAACCAGGAGAAGTCGTGTTATCTATGTCCACCCTAAATACAAAAAATTATTCTTTTTTTTATTTGGCACAATCGGTGCAAAAATGATTTTCAAGATCTCATTCATCGAATTAATTTATCATGACCATAAGCATATATTTAAAAACAGAGATTATACACAGAGAAAATCAAAAATTGGTTAAGTCGCAAAAACTGTTATTTTATACCTTCTATTAATTAAGTAATCCAATCACTGTCCATGTGTGGTGATTTAATAATTAAATAAATATTAGGGTAAGAATAAAGTAAGTTGTTTCGTATGTAGGTATCGTTTTAAAATAAAGAGTTTTTTTAAATATATAATAAAACGTAAAACTTAAAAAAAGCTTCATCTATATATTCAACGGTCTGTGAATTAATATATAACATTTAATTTCAGATACCATTCCATCTATTTTCTTCTAATTGTTTAATGGTAACATATTTATGTAAAGGTAATTGAAAATGCAAATATAAATTTATTTCATTTCCACTTATGCAGTTTTCCACTTATATACACATCCATTTAAAAAGCAAGATAATAAATAAATAAAAAGGGAAAATATATTTCCGTAAAACCAAACCTAATCACCCTCTGAGTTCAACAGACATATACAGAAATGTAGATGCAAATTCAGTGAATCTTCTTAGTGTTGTAGTTTAGCTGCTTCGCGCTATTTTTAAAATCTCTGAACTGGCTTGACCGTAAAAAATTTATATATTTTCCCTTACGCAAATTTCATCATTTTCCTCTATTCAAAGTTGTTCTATAATGTATAAGAGGAATATTTCCAAA
Organism: Mochlonyx cinctipes; assembly: GCA_001014845.1. NCBI lineage: Eukaryota > Metazoa > Arthropoda > Insecta > Diptera > Chaoboridae > Mochlonyx > Mochlonyx cinctipes. The sequence continues at coordinate 4,838 of JXPH01039404.1, read as the reverse complement.
TACTGACTGTATAAGGGCATGCAACCTTTTTGCATGAATAACCTTTTACAAACAAATATAAATTAACTTAGACAATTTCTTCAACAACACAAAATGACTATATATGAAACATCATCAAACGTAGCTTATTTCATGTTTAATATTATAATCAATGCTGTATCTCTTTATATTTACAAATGTATGACCAATATTGAATTTCATGCAAAAATCTCAGATTTTGCATAACAAATGATACTGTGATATGCAAGATTTTTACCAGTAGCTCATACACTAAGTAGTAAGTATAACATATCACATTTATATTCTTATCTGTACGTACTATTGACCACACAAATGTATGAATAAGTTTTCTGATTGATTATACAAATAATGAGCTAGAACTATATGCATAATGCAAGGACTTTTAATTGCAGGGATCTATTGCTATATTCAAATTACAAAAGCTTTATCTGAAAACACTATGTATGACGTAATGTATGGAAGTTTAACATTTTTTTCTAAGCGAAAAACTGCATTTTCTTTATCTACATTTCATGATATATATTTGGGAGTAATATATCCAATTTAAAGTCATATAAAATACAGTCTAATTCAATTCTTACAGTGAAAAAGAAAAATAACAAACATTTTGATCATATCAATATTTAAAAATGTTGATTGTAATAATAGTAATTGTACTTCCTATGGTAATAAAATAAAGAATATGGTCCTTGATATGATCACAAAATGAATTAATTGGCCACTTAAAGAAAAAAAAAACTAATACGAAAACTAAAACACATTTTTCACTAATTATTTGGTTTGATTGATTTTTTTATAAAATTCTTGCACCTTAAAACCGTCATATGTCCAGCTGCCTAATTTCAACACACATGTTTGCACATCATATGGAAAATATTCAACATCAATGGAACACGATGATTTGTAAACAGCTGGTGGTTGCCATATTACAAGACCAGTATTATAAACTGTAGCCTTAGTCATTAGGGTTACTTCGTAATGACCGTCAGCACTGGAAAAATAATTGGTAAAACATATAATAACAATATTCTATGCGATGTTTAGTATGCTGAAAAAGGAAAAACAATTGCTCGTTACCCCTGCAGCGTCATAGTCTAGCAAATTTAGATATTTCGATATGTTTTTAAAGGGTATAGCTATGAATACAACTGGAAACGCAGAAGGAGGACACTTTATTCTTCACTATGGGGTTAAGAAGGGCAAAAATAAAAATAATCAAATTTTGAAAACCTAATTCATATGTACAGCCTAAAATGAGTTATTTGCAAAAATATTAAATAAAACATTGTAATAATTGAACTTTTAAGCATATAGGTATATATGTAATGTAATATAATATTTAATTGTAACAAAACTATATATTGAACACTATTTTCGGCATATAGAAATAAATATTTACAATTTTAAATGACCTGTGTGTGTACAAATATATAAATAATACCTACACTGAAGAAAATCAATACTATTTACAATTTCAATTAGGTATAGGGGAAAGTGCTTTATAATTTTTGAATGAAATTTCTCATCGTTTTCTCTTATGAGTCTCAGAAATATTTTCTCAGGAAAAACTAATTCTGATTCTAGGTAATATGTAAATCAAATTTTGAAAAAAAAAAAAAAAA
>JXPH01039386.1:572-12532 GCA_001014845.1 Mochlonyx cinctipes | reverse complement strand
ATTTTTGTCATTTTGACCACATTTTACAGGTCATTTTTTCCGATGATGTCAAATTAGGATTCAGCATTTAAAAAAACCAGAATATTTCAAGACGATCGGACGAACAGGAGCTAGGTAGCTTAAAAAGACCGTTATTTTTGATGAAAAGTACAAAATTAAAATGGTCGGCGAAACATAACGGTCTATTAAAAAAATTAGTAAAAAATCAAGGATAATTCTTGGACCAAATTACAGCTTTTTGAGGGGTATGTTTTTGAATTTCATCGTTTGAAAATCCTTTATACAACTCTGCTCCATCCTACTCTTCATAGCACTGTACATAAAAGTTCCTCGATTGTATGGATCGATTTTGTCTCCAAATAGGGCATTTAAAAAACAACATAACATACCTAGGAAACCACAAAATAGATAATGTAGTTTTTCATCATATTTATTGTATACCTTGTGATAGAAACTGGATTGAGACTTCGACAAAGATGATATGTGCAAATTCTGAAGAAGACCGGAAAAGTATTTACAGAGTTATCCAAGAAAATCTGGTAATTGAAAACACCAGGAATGGAAAATATTATCCCAAATTTAGCATACGAACTGTTCTTGGGCACTTCTCAAAATCTTATGTTCCAAATTTTAGCTCATTCCGATCACTATAACTCGACAATTCTGGAAGTTCCTGCTACATCCCGATATCCTAGGGTTACTTACTGTTCTTGGATACTTACCACAAAATTATGTTGAAAATTTGAGCTCATCCCATCAAATTCTAGTGAGTTTGTATGGGGCCTCCAGACCCCATTGTCAAATTTGGCCCATTACCGAACTCGTCCTAACTTTTGTTAAGAAAAGCTTCCACAGAAAATTTTAGCCCTAAATTGGGTCAGAATTACGCGAGGTATCAAGCATACAGACTAACACACACACACATAGAGACAGATCTTTTGACTTTTTCACGTTTTAGCCCATTTGGAGCATGTTTTCCCGAAGCTTTTCTTTTCTATCTGTGTACATGATGAGAGTTAATACTTAGAAATTTTTACTAAAAACAGTTTATGATTTAACCGCAATTAAAACTCTGTTGATGCTTATGGACGTTAAAGTTATTCGTTTTTTTAAATTACTGCAAAGGATCCACTAACTTACTTGCTCCCTTCTAGAAAGTATTTATAGAAGTTCGATTGATTTATGAAATTTTGTTTATATAAAGAAAAACCTCTCTATCTCTCTAATCTGGACACATGTACTAGAGTCATATCTGCACGGATGATCTACATTTTAATATGCTGAACAAGCAAATTCTCTCTAAATAATAACCTTATGCATATATTTGCTTTCAGTATTTGTTATCTCTCTCTCTGTAACTCTACTGATAAAATATGACAAAATGGACACAGAAATTAAATACTAATTAAGTTTATTCAAAGCTTGACATAAATTTGAAATTCAATTTTAATGAATTTAAATGCAGAACATCTAACCTGTACGACCTGTCCATTACATGCGGTTTGTATATACATTTTAAGGTATAGGATATTCTGGGGATAACGACAAATTTTCTTCTTGGCAAATTGTAAATAATTCGTGTGTATTTGCTGATGAATTTATATTGTTTCATATTTATTTAGTTAAAATTTGTTTATGCTAAAACTGAATTCAAACGTACGAGTGAGTACGATCGACCACATAGGTACATTTATTTCTATTAATAATTTAGACATAATATAATAATAATATATGTAAAATGTTGTTGTCTACAAATAGATTGTTTATTTACCTCCACATTAGGGACAACAGTTCGAAAATTCTCTCTAAACTACAAAATGTCCATTTCCAATAGGTTTCGAATATATAAATGCGAGCTAAATGCTAATTCAGCAAATAAATTGGGGCTGGAAATGGACATTACTTATTAAATAGAGACGTGCACATTATAAATTCTATTTTGAACTTTATTATGAAAATTTTTCATTCACATATTTTGCTTCGTTTTAAGTACTGTATATAGAGAAAAAAGTTAACTTCCCCAGGACTGTACATAAGGCATTATATATTGTGAAATTTCCGAGGAAAAAAGATCTGACTTTATAATTGGTGCAGCATTAATATCCTAGTTGTCGTGATATAAGTGTTTTCTAAGGTAATTCTGGATCGTATAGTAGTGATGATAGATAAACTGCTTCGCCCTGAACTGTCATGTTCCATAGCCCAGAGGTCCTGCTTCGATCAAATAAACATCTTACGAATCATTGTAGAGCAATAAGTCGAGATGCGCTCCCCATTGTATTACAATTCATCGTTTACAAAAAAGCATTTGACTCCTTGAATAGAGAATGCATATGCACAGAAAATGTAAATTACTGAAATTTTTGGATAATGTATCTTAAAAAAACTTATATGCCTTATATACATAATCTGATGAACTATTTTTGGGTTCAAAGTAACCAAAATTTGGATAAAGTCTACCTACTTTATTTAGGGTGGAGTTCGATGAACTCTAGAAAAAGATCAAATGAACTCTTTTTGGCTAATTTGAACTAATTGAAAGTTCAATGAACTCAAATCGGCGGTTCAACTGCTGAACTTTTTTTTAAGGTTCACCAAACACTTTTTAAGAGTTCGCCAGATTTTCAGTGTATATTCTAATATGTAAATAGTTAAAATTACTAAAACTAATAGTTAATAAATCTTACAAAACTAGTTACTGTCAACTGACGTCAATAGTTCGGAACATGATTTTTATTATAACTTTCAGTTCACCAATCTAACACATGTATATCAATTAAAGCTAAGTTTTTAGAACATTTATCTATAATTTTCAATTCAAAGCTGTTAACTGAAATTTAAGATGAAAACAGTGAACTAATAAATTCGGTAGGTGAGGTTTTGTTCTGTTTTCAGATAAATGATCGTATTTTCAGTTTTCAAAATTTTCTGTGTGGGCTGTGAAAAACTTGGGTATGCTCAAATCTTATCCCTGATATGCAGGAGCTATGCTCATATATAAGTGTTTCATATGTAGAGTATTTCACAACGCCAATGAGCCCTTTGAGACAATTGCAGGTGTTTGACCACTGAGTGTTGTTTCTTGTTGTTCTAGATGGAGTGACGATGCAAGCAATAAAGAACAAGCCATCAGTAATTGCTTGGAGTATCTTATATATTATTAATAAATAATAAGGTAAACAAAGTAATTTCCGATATGTATCATCATGCCATGCTATTAGAAATGCATTTGCTTCAAAAACTTCAGTATGGGTTTTGATTGGAAATGGGAAATGGCTTTCGTATGGTGATACTGTCGAAGAGGTTAGTCAGTTCCTTTGCAGCAAAAATAGAACACAACTTGAGGGGTCCAATGAACTGGTATTAAAGTTGTAGGGATTCGGAATCCACTATAAACAGTAGGTCCACTAATACTTTGAAAGTTCTCTGAAATTTGAAGACTCACCTTGTGCCTCTAAGTTACTATAGGCCTTACTATTATTTATCATTTTACCTAGAAAAAAGAAATACGCAGAAATGCAGCATCCAATCTTCCACAAAGGCTCGCCAACAATCCCACAGAGCGAGTAAAGAAATTCCACTATCTCTGTTGTTGTCCAAGATGGAGGTATAAGCACTAGAAACTAGGATAAAAAAACGGTTTGGAGCATTCATTGTCCTCAATCATATATGACGCTTTTATTGATGGGCTATGCTCTTAGAGGCAGTTTGGCATAAGGCCAAATGTAAAGTACTGTAAAGCCCACGTTAACATACTAGTATTAGGGACATTTTAGTACAATGTTTTACAAAATGATGATGAAAATGCTTTCTTTTAAGATCAAGAACCTAATGAATTAATCTCTGAACTGATGACTCTCACAAATGTTTGTCTTTCGGGCTTTTATAAGAAAGAAACCCCTTGGAGAACTATGTAGGCATGAGCCTAGGCTTTCCATTTTCCTAAAGAAAGCTACAACCAAGGCCACGCTAAGAGGACCTACACATAATTTTGGAAACTAAAATTTTAGTTCATTTCATCGAAATCTAGGCAAAAATCTACCCCCTACTGAAATTAATAGAGCTTCGAACCATTATTTTTAGTTCATTATTTCAACTTCACCAGAAGGTTCAAGGAACTGAACTGACCACACTTTCAAAAACTATTTATATTAGTTCACATAGTCAAACTATTGTTTTTAGTTCGTTAAACTATTTGTTTTAGTTCCTTTCCCTAAAAAACGAGCTGGTGTTCAAGAACTATTTTGTTAGTTTAATGAACTAAAAAATATCGTTTTTGAAATTATCTGGGTAGACTATTTTAAAAATTTGTCTAGACATCTGTTATTCACCAAAATGCAAAAGAAAAAAATTGAAAAATTTGAGGCTCGCCCAGACCTTAAAAAACGATTTTTTTTTTAATTCTACAAAATTAGAAGTTTTAAGTATTTAGTTTTTCTTTATTAAAGGAATTGCTCTACCCTTCTATGCAACACAGTTAGCTTAGGTTCACTTGAAGGCCTATGGCTGAAACTACGCGAAAACGAAGAGCAATCTCTTAGAAGGGCTTAACCATAACTTAGGTTAGGAAAGGAAATCATTTTGAAGACTGAAACCTTGTCGTATGTATGCAGTATGCACCATCGTTTGCTCGCCTAAAGCTACACATCAGTTTAGGTCAGTGATGCTTTTAATTAAGTTTTAGTTTGCTAATTTCCCAAAAAATAAAATGCTTTGATATTACTTTTTGGGACCAAACTATGGAAGGATACAAAGATTTTTTAAGCTTTTCTTGGCTTAAAAACCGTTAAAATATTCTGAGAAAAACTAGTTTGGATAAAAGTTGTTGGCAACTTTCCAATCCTGCTTGGAATCGAATCTCAACTAAAATGGCCAACAATTTCTGAATAAAAGTGCATTTTTTTTCTTTGAACAAAGCTTGGAAAAAGCTGAGATAATTGTTAAAACCAAAAAACGACCTTAGTAGGGAGGTTATCATCTTAGAATTAATAATTGTATATGTGTATATATGCACCAGAATTGCAAAGACAAGTGTCTGCATGTCTAACAAAAGTAACATTGTTGCAACATGTTTTTCAATGCATAAATTATGCATTTAATTAATATGTTATTAAATAAAAAAATCTAATTGAATAAAATGTAATGTGCATAAATAATAGTAATCATCAAATAATAAACTTGATGGATAAGCTTCTGTCTTTTCTGATTGAATTTTTCAAATTGAAATGGAGGAGAGAAAGAAGTGTATAATGAGTTGATGTAAAGGTGGAGGTGATGACGATAATAGTTTCGCATTATCGCCATATCATCTCTGCTTTATACTTTAGAAACATCAGACGTAAATGCGAGTCTTTTATATACAATTCAAACTCGTTTTGCAAGTATAATAATTACATTATTTATCTAATAGCCGACAATTTGTTGCCTAAAACAATTTTTCCGGCTTGAAATCAAAACGGTACAAACAACTTGACAAAAGTGGGGTAAAAATAATATCTCCCCTAAAATGAAACCCCAAATCAAATTAATTTATGCAAGAGAGAGAAAAGAAAAACAAAATTCTAATCCTAAAAATATAAATTTTCTTGTTTCAATTTTATTATTGAATTAGGATATTTATTTAAAATTGATAAATCCAAAATATTCGGACATTGCTTGTGCAATTCGGAAAATCCTTTTTGCAATTTCTTTCCAATGTATATAGAAAAACTTTTTCTCCGATACATAAAATAAAACGGAGAGAAAGAAAATTCTATTTTGACCAACGGCGATTTTATTTGTTTTCAGAATATTATTATTGTTCCTCGTGTGCACCTCAAATTGAATAAAGTTGTATCGTTCATGCCAAATACATGCCTCATACATACATTACCCCAGTTAAACAAGATTGAATGTGTATGGGCGAAGAGAAAAAATTAGGTACAAGCTGATAATTTGTTTCCAGGAGTTTTTTGGGATGCTGAAAACGATTAGAAAGTCTCCGGTTGTCTTGCGACAGTAGAACATGGCCAAAACGGCTAACACCCAGTTTTACAGGTTATGGGTCATGAACCCTAGCTAGTTGTTGACAAATGTACAAATTTTAGTTTTTACTTTAATTTCTATAAGTTGAAGTACTGCATTTGGTCCAAAAATGAAAATTACCCAAATCAACTTTAAAACCCGTTTTGTACCCCTAGGAATCATCTTCTACCAAAATCCGTTTTTCCGTAATAACTCCTTAACCTCACTTTTTGAGCCTAATCAAACAAAGGATTCTGTGGGCTCCCATACAAAAGTTCGTAATTTTATTTAAATTTGATTTATTTGTATCAAAAATTGCATAATCTTAGGCAAATTTAGTTTGAAATTTGATTTTTTTGAATCACAAATTACATAATCTTAGGCGACTTTAGTTGAAGTTTATTAGAGCTTTAAATTTGATTTTATTGAAACCCAAATTGCATAGTCTGTAGGTGTTTATTTAAGCTACCAACTACAGAACTATAAGAGTTAAAGTCGGATCGGTCTGGCTCTTATACTTTGTATATGGTATAAGTACACTTGAATAACCCAGATTAAATTTAACCTTTGAAAATTGGTTTCGAGCTCTTGGAAATTTGGCATCGGATGCGTATGGACCAGAATTTGCTTCGGAAAACTGGTTTTCCTTCGATAAAATTGATGGACAAATTGTATAGTTTGATTTGCTAAGTAAAGGTGGCGACGCTGCATGAAAAATCTTTTATATAAGAACCCTTAGATTTATTACGCACTAACGACATCTGCATTAAAATGATAGGAAGTAAAATTATAAAGAAATTAAATTAAGTAGTGACGTCCTGCGGGAAAAATGATCAAATCTGTTTCCATTGCCCTATTATAGTCTTTTTCACTTTTCTTCTCATGTACCTGCTAATTTTGACTACCCTGGTGGCTTGATATATAGAGCGTCTGCCTATGAACCACAAGAGTACGGGTTCAAATTCAACCTGTGGCGATTGAATTAACTTGCGTTTTTTCATAAGTTTGGAATAGAAGGCATTCGAATGGCGTTTTTTTTTAAACTTTTGTAAAAAGCTATTCAAATTAGCTGAATTTTGAAAAAAGTGGACGACGGAACGGGCCAATATATATTGTTTACTGACTGAGTCGGTAAACCATGTAGTACTGGATGGTTCGATTACTTTTGACGTATCTGAGATATAAGCTATTTAAAATAATAAATTCCAAAGGTGGTGATTTTTGGAAACATTTATTACTGATTTTTTTAATTTATAATATTAATACAGTTTACCAATTTTTTCCATAAATTTAACTGAATTTTTCAGTTAATTTGGGCAAAACCAAAAGTGTGGTTTTCTTTGTTCACAATTTTGTGTAAACCTCGTTGAAGTTGATGGTTATGTATGCAACTGAATGCATTTTCCTCATCTCAAAATCTGCAATACCGGGTTTCACAGATTTAGATTAGAGTAATTTAGAGTATTTGACTTATTATGGGGCGTACAGCAGAAAAAGAGTAGAAAACTTACTATAGTTTCACATTTTATCGATGGAAAATCGATTTTCCGGAGCAAACTTTCATCCATCCAAGGCTACAATTCCATAATGAGCGATGTTCAAAAGTCGAGAGCGATTTTCAAAAGTCAAATTTAATATGGTTTATTCAAATGTACTTACTATATAAAAACTAAAATTTGTACATTTGGGTACAACCAGCAAAAGACCATGTCCCCGCAGAACCTGTAAAACTGCTTTTTGACCATTTTGACCATTTTGACCATGTTCCACTCTTGGGAGACAACTGGAAACTTTCATATAGTGCTAAGCAACCCAAAAACTCCCCGGAACCAAATTCTCAGCTTGTATCTAAATTTATCTTTTCCAAACATAGTTTGGCTGGAGTAATACATACTTTTCGGATTTGGATTGAGATTCTATTTTATTTTTCCCATTTAAAGATTTGTAAATTTTGTTTATTTTCATTGGGAATTGAATGAAAAAAGAATGGGAAACGATAATGTGATTTTGAACTTTTTCTTTAAATATTAATGTTCCCAAAACGATTAATTATCATGCAAAATATTTAATTAATAATTAAAGCGAACAAAACACATTAATATTAGGAAAAAGTTCACAGTCATGTTACTATTTAATGATATATTAATTTTTATAATATTATTCTCTTTTTTTCCACCGTGCTCTTTTCATCAATTCACATGTGTATTAATGAATAATAATTGTCCATGACTAGCTTAATTCTAGCTACTTGATAATTAAAAAAATATAAATATATTTTACAATAAAAAAACATTATAATAACACAAAAATGAAATAGGTAACCTTGTAGTAACATCAATAACCAATATTTTAACTTATGCAGAAGTATTGTAATCGTCATTTGTATAAAGTGTTACACTGAAAAAAAATCTGAAAAGCTCATCATCATCACTATAATAGATTTTTGTTAGAGTGCCACATGAGCAGTCACTTTGTAGCATTATTTTTTCTTAAATTCATAGAAAACAACCAGGCTGATCCGGCTTCATGACTTTAACTTCTATAGTTGTTTTTCTATGCCTCCGCTTCTAACGCGGGAGGGGTCTAATAGTTGATAGCTTTAATAAACGCCTACAGATTATGCAATTTTTGTTTCAACTACTAAATTTAAGATTGATCGGAGTTTTCTTCAGACATAGAAAAGTTGTGAACAAACGAATAGACAGATCATACAGATGTGACAGACGTTCACTCAATTTAGGGCCGAAATGGCTCCTAGGGGTCGAAAACGTGTTTTAAAGTTGATTTGGGCGATTTTCACTTTCGAACTAAACGTAATACTTTAACTTATAGAAGTTAAAGCAAAAATAAAAGTGTGAACCTACTCATAGTCAAAGATCACAGTTTTCCTGACTATTAAATAAATTTTCTAAAGTTTGGTCCCACAAATTTAGCTTCATGGGCAATAAGTCCTTCGAAAGACTAGAATTAGATCTTATATGCACAGAACTCAACTGTACAGGTCAAGAGCTTTTATTTGTTAGGTCTGAAGGTGTGTTTCAAAGCAAACAGTTTTGTGGCCACCTCTTGGGGCCGTATCATGGTACCACAGGGTAACGAGAACCATTATAACTTTCAATCAGTTATAGTACTAATTGCAAAATGGTAGAAAATGAAGGGTACTCATTGTGTACTAATTGGATACTAAATATTTGGAGATTTGGAGATCAATGGTATAGAAAATATTTATGGTCATACAGAACCGGTTCAATTTTTAGATCTATAGTATTTATTCTAGAAACGGTTAAAGAACCAGTTCAGATATTGAAGGTGCTAAATAGTATAGTACTAATTAAAATCGACCATTTAGAGTCCTAAAAAGTGTCAAAATCAAAAATCAGTTCACCATTGGAATGATTCGCTAGCGAGAACCATTATAACTGTGATCCGGTTAAGGTACTGATTATAAAATTGTTAAAAATGAAGAGAAGTTGGTAATTAGGCACTAAATACTTGGAGATTTTGTGATCCATTTCATAAAAAAATATTAATGGTGATGCTGGACTGGTTTAATTTGTAGATATATAGTATTTATCTTGCAAACGGTAGAAGAACCGGTTCAGATATTGGAGGTGCTAGATAGTACTAATTGAAAGCAATCATTAAGAGTCTCAAAAAGTGCCGAAATCAAAAATCAGTTCGCCAGCGGAATGATTTGTTAGCGAGAATCAATTCGTCCAAATCTTATATTACTGTACGAATGGTTAAATTTCCAATGGAGAAATTTTCATGAAAAATTTCCGTCCTTGCAAGACTAAGTTTCCTTCACGCTAAATAAAAGTTACAGAATTCGCTTGAAATTAACGATTTTAAGAATAAACCCAGACCACCAAATAATACTGTTAATCTTGTTCACGACACGATCCGTAAAGGTGATGCACAGATTTATTCTGTAGTTGTTGTAGTAGTTGTTTTTGACATTAGTTGGGCAACGTAGTGAATTTCAAGAAAATACGAAGCTTAGTTCACTCCTAATTCTATTGAATTATTGAATCAACTTAACCAATTCACCTTATCAATTTCACCGATTCTGTCAATCAAATTCACTGTTTCGTTCAATCAATTTCGCAGATTTTTAAATAAATTTAACCGATTTTTTCAATCAATTCGATATCGATATATCGAATATCGATTTTTCAAAAAAGTTCACTGTTTTTTTTCAATCAAATTCACCGAATGTTTCAAATCAAATTTTTTCTTCAATTTTAGCAAAATTTTCATTCAATTCCGGAACATATTACCGAAATTGTCTAGAACATTTGCGAAAGAAGGGAGTAGAATTGAGTGAAAAATGAAATTGATGAGAAAAATCGGTGAAATTGATTGAAAAATTCGGTAATATTCACTAGTAAAGTGCTAGTATTTCAAAAAAAAACTTCTCATTCGTTTAGGCTTTGCTGATTATTGAGAAAAATCTTGTTCACCCAACCAAATCAGTTTTATTCTTGTAAATTTTAGCTTTTCCTTCTTTCTTTCAAAGCTATTGTATTCAGTAAAAACAATTTTTTGGTTCCTCGGGAAAAGTTGCTCCAAATGGTCTGAAACGTGAAAAAACCAAAAAAGTCTATCAGTAATTTTTTCTTAGAGTGTGTGTATCTATCTGTCTGTCGTCTGTCGTGCGATTGGGTCCTCGATAACTCACATGATTCTCAACCGATTTGGCTGAAATTTTGTGAAGAGGTTTTTCTCAACAAAGATAAGGACAAGTTCGTTAATGAAATCGGCCATGGGGCCTGGGACCCCCATACAAATTCCCCAGAATTTTCCAGAAATCTTGAGTTCTAATGATCGGGATGAGCTCAAATTCGGCACATAATCTTGTGATAAGTATCCAAGCACAGTTCCTAAAACAGCTTAACTCTAGGACATCGCAATCTGAAGGCTTCTATGTACCAGGATCTTCCAGAATTCTTGAGTTCTAGTGATTGGAATCAGCCTAAATTTGGAATATAAGCTTTTAGTAAGTATCCAACAACAGTTCCTAAAAAAGTTTGTTTCTGGGACATCGGGATCTGAAGGCTCCTACACTCTAAGAAAAAAGTACTGATTAATCAGTAGTCTTAATGTATTTTGAAGAAAAAGTGGAATTATGTATTTATCTATAAACAGCTGTTACTGATTTATACGTAAACCGCATTTTATAGGATAATAAGTCAAGATTTGTGTCGACATATTGACATCGAGTCGACATCGAGTCGACATGATATCGACACCGAGTCGACATGATATCGACACCGAGTCGACATGAAGTCGATATCGAGTCGACATAGGGTCGACATCGAGTCGACGTGGGTGTCGACACATAATATAAACTACCTTTATAGATGAAAATCAATAAACTCACTTTACGGAAAAATCAATAATTCCGCTTTTTCTTAAGAATGCAGGTAAACTATTGATTAATCAGTACTTTCTCTTGATTTCTTCTATTTCTTTTAAACAATCCGTTCATTCTATAGATAACAATCAGTACTTTTTTCTTAGCGTGTAGGTAACAGGAATTTTCAGAATTCTTGAGTTATTGAGATCGGAATCAGCTCAAATTTAGAATGTAAGCTAATGGTAAGTATCCAAGAACAGTTCCTAAAAAAAAATTTGACTCTGAGACATCAGGATCTGGAGGCTCCTAGGTACCGGCCACTGCCAGAATTCTCAAGTTTTATTGATCATAACCCACTTTGTAGTTGCCTACGGTTTTTCTATTATTTTTATATACCAGGTATTCTGTAACGTTTATTTATACCTATAGATAGCTACAGAGCTAAATTATGTAACAAATTGACTCTGCATATTATTAAAAAGGTTTTTGTTCCGAATTCTCACAATATTTTATTTCTTTTTTTTTCTCTACGTTTTTTTATTGCTCGTCTAATTAGCAGCGAATTTGATTAATTTGTTTTCATTTTTGTTGTAAAAGT
>JXPH01039382.1:652-10961 GCA_001014845.1 Mochlonyx cinctipes | reverse complement strand
CCGGGATTTGAACCCAGGTCGTCAGATGTGTTGATGACGTCATGCGTAGAAAAATCTACGCCTTAACCCATCAAGCCACCTGACCCCCTTATTAATGGTGTTCAAAAGTGCGAAATGTGAATTTAAAAGTTCGATGTGAAGACACCAAATGGAAAACAAAAATTAGCAATAGCAACAGCAAAATCAAAGTAAGTGCAGCTAAATTTAAAGGATGTGAAAAAGAGTAGTACGAATCCTAAATCTCATTTGTCCCACGAAATTTAACCCTTCTTTGGAAGAAAAAACAACAAGTTTTAGGCTTAGTCATATACTTTTTTACTCCTCAAGCGAACACCATTTTTTGGAAATATCAAAATCTAATTTTTAGAATACCTAGCCCTAGTGTAAAGTCCCTCAAAACCTAGTTTAAGGTGTTCTAACTCAATAAATTTGTCTGTTTATTTTACTAAAACTGAAGTTATAAATATTTTAAATGAAGTCTTTCTAATAGGACTAAGTAACAGTATAGCAGTAATTCGACAGCCGAAAAATGCAGAAATAAATCAATTCTCCACATTAAAATTATTAATATTATTTCTTTAATAAATAATCACCTTAGAACTAAAAAGCCTTAAAACTAATTTGGACATTTTTTAAAACTAATTATTTTATTTAAATAGTAAAACTTATACTGTACGGCCTATCATTAAAGTTGGGTATTCTGGGAGGTGGTCTCGGTGCGGCGATGCCTAATTGAATGTTCGGTGGGATTCCACTCGGTCCTGGAATCCTTCTGACCGGTCTAAATTTACCGGATGGCGATTGACCTACAAGGCCACGTGTATTCACCGCAGAGGCATACCTTCTTTCCTCTTGCTCTTTTAAATACTCGATTTGTTGCCTGATTGCTTCCCGTTCAATTCTCTCGTCCTCTTTGGCTTTAATAAACTGTTGAAACTCTGCACGTTTCGCTGGATTTGGATCGTTTTCAAGTCTCGATTTTATAACACGATCCTTTACTTGCTGCTCGGCAGCCAAATAGTTCTCGATTTGACCTCGGGTTGCAACGCCTGCACCTATATTTTCGTCAGGATATAAATTTGGTACATCTTGTAATTTGAAATAGGGTTTAAATTCATGTGGATTGGGGTCGATTATTTGGGACAATTGGAATTTTTTCGTGTTATATGTATCTGGTAATTTAATGTTTTTCACGCCAAAATCTGTGTCATACTGTGTGCCGTAAGATGAGAGTTTTGGAAATTTTTTAAATTGGCCATAATTGTTAGTATTGTAATTATCAATTGCCGAAAATATGTTCCCCGAGGGGTACGTTTGGAATTTTGCATCCTCCACACTCTCGCCAAAACGTTTGTTATGTGTCTGGGCGTAATCGTTAATTTCTTTTGTCGAATAGATATCCGATTGGTACGGATTGAATTTTGATTTCTTTTTCAAATTTCCAAAACTATTCTCATCAAAATCGTAATGTGCCTGCTTAATTTTACTTCCAAAAATTATACCTTCACTTGGCGACTTCTTGGGTGGTTCTGCAAAATTATATTTTTGAGTTTTGTAGGTGGTTGTACTACTGCTGCTGCTACCAGAAGATGATGGGTGGTAGCTGCTTCCCAAAGCGTCATCAGTTCCAATTGGATTCTTTAGCTTTTTTACTTTTCCCGTGAAAATTGGTTCGCCAAAAGGTTGTACGATAGATTTTGTGAAACTTGTTAGTGTTGAGTAAATTGCGTCCCCGCCATCAGCTAAACTGGGGTACTTTTGTTTATTATTCGAGGAAGAGGAAGGGTGGCTAACAGAGAATTTTGTGGTAATTGGCTGAAATTGTGATTTTGATTTGGAGTCTTTCTTTGTATTATAAAGGTCAAAGTCAACAAGGTCATAAGAAGAACCAGAATTTTTAGATTTTTGTGTTGTTGCTGACTGTTTATATTTTTTATAACTATTTTTTGGACTATACGAATTTTGCTGAGGATTTTTCTCTTCTTTTGAATCGAGGTTAGTGTTGCCAAAGAATTCGGAGTAAGTCTGCAAAAAAAATATTGAAAGATATTATTACTATTATTATTTTAATTTAAAAATGATTTACTGTTGTTGCTTCTGCTCCAGAAATCGGTTTGAATCCAGTATTTGCCCCAAACACAGTTCCTGGTTTGTATTCAGATGCAAAATCTGAACTGTCTGATCCTCCAACTGAATACGAGTCGCTTACACTGTATAATCCTTCTTTATTACTATTTTCATCATTAATATTGTACTTGGATTTATCATTTTTAAACTTTGAGCTGTATTTTCCACTCTCGGACCCTCTACTATCATCCGTCTGACTGTATTCCAAATCTTCGTAAACCTGTTTCTTGGCCGGTCTTCTTCTCTTCGCATCAATAATGCACGGTGACATCACCAACAACATTATGATCATCTACAAATTAAATTAATTTAAATTAAATCTAAATTAGATGAACAGGTTTAATGAATTGAAAATCAAGAAGAAAGTGAATTGATTGATCAGGAAGGAATTACAGCATCTTTGTTGAGCATAAAAACAAGTTAAACTATGTTCAATAAAACCCGCGTACATTACGTGAAAGTCGATTAAACTCGTTTTTAACTATTTACATTGCGGATTGCGCAGCTAAAATGAATTAAAAATTGTACATCACGTTTTTCATTGATGAGGAAATTAAATTTTTATACTGTTTTTTCATTGACATTACTGATTTAATTATAGCATTTCTTCCAATCTTATTTTTATGCATAATTTAATTTCATTTGAGGTTCGTCGACGCTTACTTTAGTGATACCTATTTCAAGTTACTGAGATTTAAGTTTTGGCCGTTATCCTTAGTTTTAAACAAAAGACTTCAACAAGTGTTAAGCAACGAACCCTGAATAACCAACCATTGAATTTTGGGGTTCGCAGCTTCTTCAAGTCTTTTGACTTTTATTATGGTTATTTCTACCTTTGGTCATAAATAATAATAATAAATAATAAGGCCTACCCTATTGGGAGCAAGCGAGTCCTCATATTTCAGAGAACTGGATTCCTAACCACCACAACTTTAATGGTTATGCTAATGAGTTACCAGTTCATTGAGCCCATCAAGTTGTGTTCAACTTTTATTGCAAGGAAACTGACTAACCTCACACGCACACATATACTATGTCAATCATAGGTTATAAAAGGTGTCCCAAAATTAATAAGATAGGGTTATTTATGAAATAACACATCGGGAAACTGACCTCCACGGCTTTGGGCACATACGCACTCTTTTGTCAAAATTTTCCATGACCATTTTGGATAAATGAGGCTGAATTACGTTGATGCAGCATTTAATTTTCTCCTGTAATGCACGGGTGGTTGTGGGCTTGTTGACATAGACCCTTTACTTCAAGTAACTTCATAAAAAGAAATTTAATGGTGTTAAATCAATTTTGATCACCGAAACGAGAAAGTACACAACCAGGAAATGTCTCATGCAGAATTGAATTGTTTCACGGGCTGTGTGGCACCGTCTTGTTAAAACCACATATTAGCCACATCAATATCATCCAATTTCGGCAGAAAAAACCGTGTTATCATATCGCGATATTGAGCACCAGTAACAGTAACACTGCTTGACCATTTTCAAAAAAGTATGATCCAATGATGCCTTCAGCCCAAAATACTCACCAAACAGTGACACGTTGTGGATGCATTAATTTTTCGACAATCACAAACTCGGCAATTTCGGTGATTAACAAAGCCATCAAGGTTAAAATGTGCTTCATTGCTTAGGATGATTTTGCTCGAAAAATCAGCACCAACTTGTTGATGTTCAATGATCCATTCAACGAACTCTCTTCGCTTTACATGGTCATTAGGCTTCAGTTGTTGTATTAATTGAATTTTTTAAGCATGGAGAGACACAGATCTTTTGTGAGTATACGCTGTAGAAAGGCTTCTTGAAATTCGCAATTCTTGTTCACGACGCTGAATTGTTCTGGTATTTTCACCAACACTCTCAAGCACTGCGTCGATATTGACATTTGAACGGCTTGTTTTGGATGACCAGTGTTTTTAACGTCTCCAATTGATCCAGTCTCCCTGAATTTTTCAATTATTCTCTAACACTATTCCGACCATATTTTGTATGAAATTATCGAACTGTGGCCGCCAAACTTTCATTATTTTTGAGATATTGTTCAATAATGATAATGTTCCATTTTTACTAACCCTAAACTCTCAGCTGTCGAATTTTTTTTCAGGGTTGCCAACAATTTACTGCACAAATGGCGGCAAATTCAAATCTTGCGTTAACTTTGGGACACCCTTTATAACTGTAGATGGTAGTTGGTGTATGGATATTTCACAGACTGACTGCACTGTGTTCTATTTATAGAAATATCGATAATNGGTGTATGCATATTTCACAGACTGACTGTTCTGTGTTCTATTTATAGAAATATCGATAATGAAGATTTATTACAAACTGAAAATCAACATTCTAATTCAACTGAACACAGTAGCAGGTACCCGGTAGCTGAACCCGGAAACTAGTGGATGATAGGCTAGTATGCTAACCACTCAACCACCAGGTCGTACAACCTTAAAGTAACTAACCCTTAAGAAAAACAACAGACCTAGGTAAGTAATGTATTAATTTTGCTCATGAAATTTGAAACGTAGTACTTCTTGGGGTGTTTAATGAAAGTGAAATCGAGGAATAGGCAGAAGATTTAAATAAATTTAAGAAGCAACATTTTTTTATCCGGGTTCATTTCTCTCAAGTCCCATTAAATATAATTATTGTTTTTACAAATTGACAAGCATAGCAAATAGTATTTATTCACTCTTTTTCCTATATTATAATTTTAGCAGACATTTAATACAGATGTGACGAACCCTCTTCAATGTGTTGAAAATTGAATTAAAGTTTTTTATTCAAATTTCTCTAATTAAAATGTCTATTATTATCAATCATATGTTCACTTTCCACATTTTTATTGGCAACCATTTCAATTTTATCATTAATAATAATAAAAGTGGCATTGAACTTGAAAATCTGTACGGTAACCTCACCAGAAGTGACGCAACTGTAAAACTCCATACATTTCCATTATCGCTTTCATTTAAAAGCTATCAATTTTTTGTTAAATTTCTCCAACAATATAATTACAGGGCAAATTTGTTTATTAAAAATAAAAATAAACTGCTCTTTGTTTGATTTTAAATTTTGATTTTGATGATCACTGAGAGGAGATCGGGATGATTTATTTACTGTAACACTTTGAATAGCACCTCTACATCGAACAAATCTTTCGTTTTCAATATTTTATTTTGGAAATTGCTTTTTAATTTGACGTTTATTTATAATTAACAGGGAAATGAATTTGTTTTTGATTAGAGTTATGAAATAAGTACCCAGTCGAAATAATGAATGAAATAAAATATAATATAAAAAGTTAAAGGTTCACACTATGACAGTCCTACGTTGCAACACAGCTCTTTCTACTTTTAAGGACCCAAAAAAAATCATTTTACAAGATAAAAATTAACAAAAAATTTAAGACCGATTGGTGGATATGTTTTCAGGCTTGCAGCTGCTCAAAGTACTGATTAAAGGTTTTTGGAGCCTTTTATAATGGTGTTGGAACATATGGCCGAAGACCCGATTTTTCATCTGCTGAGTATTCGGGTCGATTTTACCCGAAACTATTTTTCCCGATATTCGGTAAAAAATAACCCGATACTCGGGAGAAATTCGACCCTAATACTCAGCAGATGAAAAATCGGGTCTTTTTCCCGAATCTCGGGATATTTTTTTAAGTGTGCACCTCTCGCTCATAATACTTAAAATTGTTTCCTATCGATCCTGTTTGCGTGCGCATTGCCTTGCAAAAAGGATGATCAAAGGATAGTCCCACATTGATCTTGTTTAGGATAAATCAGGACATCCTATTAGGGATAGACTTTTTTACCGGGAAGGCGTAAAACTCTTTTCATTTGATCTTTAGACCGACGATGTGGAAACCTTGTCAAAACATGTTCCATTTGTTGAGGAGAAATTTCATTCAAATAACAAAATGTTACAACAATTATCCGTTTGCGATAATTTAAAGAAAGTTATTTTTGTCGATAATTGAAAACCCCACATTATGAACCTTAGATTTTTTTAGAGATTACAATGCACTAAAATTAATAGTATTGCACCCTTTTTTCTTAAATTGATTACGAATTTAGCTAAAGAAAGTTATTTTTGGCGATAATTAAAAAATCCCACATAATGCACCTTTTTGCAAAGATTTTTTTTTGTAATTACGATACACAAAAATTGATATTATTGTGTGCAACTGCACCCTTTTTTTCAAGATTATAATTTTTTTCTATTTCGCCAAATGTCCCAAATATTTTTTTTATGATTCGGCCAAGTGTCCAAACTCAAAAAGAAAATTCGGCCTTATGGATTTGACCATTTTTGGTTCGGCCAACTGTCACAAGACAAGATACACAACAACGGTACTTGGAAAATTTATAAAAGGAGCAGCCAAGTAGACTGGTTTGGAGATGAGTCACGGACTCATATCTAGATACATTGAAAATAAACTTAGCGCATTGGTTTATAGCTACTTTCAAACGGTTTAAAGAGGTTTTAGCATTTAGGAGAAGGAGATCACAATACAGTGGAGAGATAAAACATAAAAAGTTTCAAAGATCTGAGAGAACTACAAATTTTACCACCCACTGTACTGAGATGCTTTTCCCAATTCAAGTTTTTATCGAAAATAACCCCTAGGTTTTTAACGTGATCTACAAACTCAATAGGATCGTCATCAAGATAGAGTACAGGATATGTATTAATATTTTGACCCGGTTCTTATTAATCGCTTTTGTTTTAGCCGAATTTAAAATTAAACCATTTGATTTCACCCACCTAGAAATGGAACACAAGTCACAGTAAATCAGCTGAATCATACTCTTGAATTCCTTACGCGTACTATCAAAATATATTTGAACATCATCTGCGAACATATGTATTTGACAATATTTAACAACATTTGGAAGAATATTAATAAAGAGATTGAATAGCAATGGTCTAAAATAGAACCTTAAGGTACACCGCAGGGAACAGTAAGAAAATCTGAAAGGACATCATCTACTGAGACGCACTGAAACCTATCTTTTGAATAAGACATCATTAAAGTAACAGACTCATCGGAAAAGTGGAAAAATGACTTCAACTTTTGGCAAAGGACTTTGTGGTTGATATTATCCAACGCCTTGGAGAAATCTAAAAGAAGCAAAACCAACAACATTTTTTTATCCAACATGCTACTTAAATCATCTGTTATTTTCAATAACGCTGTAGTAGTAGTTGTGCTGTGTTTTGTCCAAAAACCTGACTGATGTGGATGGTTAAAGATTGTTTAGATTTAAGTAATGCACAATTTAAATCTTCATAAGAATTTCAAGTGATTTAGAAAGTGAGGGCAGTTTACTTATGGGACGCATATTAGCCAAATTATAATTAGCACTCTTTTTAGAGATATGAAACACTTTTGCTGATTTCCAGGCATCTGGAAAAACACTCATATCGTACGAATAATAGTGTTAAACAAGTGCACCTGTTGAGAAATTACTAGTGGTATAATAATCTTCAGAAACTGCAGTGGAATTCTATCCAAACCATAAGCGANTTGCTGATTTCCAGGCATCTGGAAAAACACTCATATCGTACGAATAATAGTGTTAAACAAGTGCACCTGTTGAGAAATTACTAGTGGTATAATAATCTTCAGAAACTGCAGTGGAATTCTATCCAAACCATAAGCGATAGATTTTATTTCAGAAATTGCAAAAATTACTTCAAGTTCTTCGACAGGTCGGAAAATTGAAGCTCTGGGAAGCTCTGGGTTTGTTGTACTCGGCTAGGGACATCTCTTAAAACAATTTTTTTCTCCCTTCCCTTCCCTTCCCTTCCCTTTCTAAAGGCCCTAGGGACTTGCCATAACTGGACCGAAAATCAATTTATTATAATTTTTGAAGCAAGAACAGCCCAACCAAATCTGGATTATGGTGGACTGCAATCTTTCAACAAACCAATCCACAGTTCTGGCCGTGTGACCAAGTAGCATATATCAGGCTTGAACCTCCATAGCTTGTTTGTTACAGTGAAAGCTATGCTGTTTCATACCCTGCTGGCCATACATAAAATCGTGGGGTCCCATATAGCTCATTGTGCCTTGCCTCTGCACAGAACTGTCTGACCACCACAGAGAGTCTGTGGAGGGCATGAAGAAGTGTTCTATAACAAAAATCTTTAAAGAAGAATGTTGACACTCCTTCCGCATGGCCACCCGGATATGAAACATCTCTTAAAACATTATTATTAGAAATAAAGAATTGGTTTACTGAATCAGGTCATTGGCGTATCAGACCTTTGGTTGAGTTATTCTTACTACCACAAATACCATGTTTCTTCAGTTTCTTCCACAAAATCTTTTGCAAATCAGTAATGTTTAATTGCCGGAGCATGTAGGCCTTCTTAGCGTCACGAATCAGAGTATAGGACTTATTACGAAGTCTTTTAAATGTATCTTGATCATCACAATCATGAGATCTGAACCAGACCCTAACCTACCGGGCACGATGAATAGTAGCCGAAAACCAAGGACTGTTGTGAACGTTGCACTTACGAATTAATCGTCGCAGCTGTATATAGTATGGCCATACCGATGGCCATAATTAGCATAATTGATAATAACTTGAATTTCAAGAAATCATATTATTTGACATGTATCCGAGAGGCTATTTAAAGGAAAAAATTTGCAACTTGGAGTAATTTTTTCCGTGAGATGTACATGGCTCTGGCATAAAACCTTCCGATTTTTTATTTCTGTATTTTTATCCATTTTCCAAATCAATTTAGTTTCACACATCATCTTATAAAAGTCCTTCACTTTGTCTTTCACAGCTCATAGTCCATTTAACAATCTTCTTCAAAATATATAACGACAGCACTACATACCAATCGAATCATCACTTTATTATTATTTTTTTAATCACCAATTTCACTATAATTTCTTTTAATTTCTTTTTCACTCTTCTATATTATTTATTGTAGAACCCAATATCTCACTCCGGCAAAATACATAAAACTAAACTTTTAACAAGACTTGTGATGCTTTATATAAATACGATCATTGCAGAGTTTACCATCGTGAAGAGATGGAAGAGAAAAATGTATTTACCATTTCATTTCAATAGACCGTTTCAATGTTTAGAGATATATAAAATGTAAACAATTAATAATTAAAATAAGATTTATTACTCTTCACAACATTAATCTGTAGCGGACTTTAAGAATAATTCATATTCAAAATAAATATGAGATTTTTATCTATTTTGATTAAAAAGAATACCGCAATTTCAAAGTAAATTAAAAAGGTTCGTTTCTTTGGCCCCAGTTTAAGTCTTTCGTTTTATAATTAAATTTCCTAACAATTGCCCTCAGACAAAAGTGAATTCAGTTCAAATTGTATGAAGAATTGAGCGTTTTGCTGTACAAAATACGCATATATGTCATTATCTAGTTATCTATACATAACATTAAATGTATAATTAGATCCATAAAATCAACATATTACATTTATAACATATATAAAAAATAAGAGAGAAAACGTAGGAAACCACAATGTGGATTATGTATAGCTTTTCATTCACATTTAATGTATATTTTGTGATAAGAACTGGGTTCAGACTTCAACAAAGATGATATGTGCAAATTTTGAAGAGGATCGGAAATGTATTTACAGAGTTATCGAAGAAAGCCTCATAATTGGAAGCACCAAGAATAGATATTATCCCAAATTTAGCATGTGGGCACTTGCCATAAGCTTATATTCCAAATTTGGGCTCATTTCGATCACTAGAACCCGAGAATTCTGGAAGTGGTCGGTACCTGGGAGCGTTCAGATCTCGATGTCCCAAAGTCATTTTTTTAAGAACTGTTCTTGGATACTTACCCAACGCTTATATCTCAAATTTGAGCTCATTCTGATCACTAGAACTCAAGAATTGTGAAAGTTCCTGGAACCAAGGAGCCACTAGATCCCGATGTCCTAAAGCCAAAATTTTTAGGAACTGTTCTTGGATACTTTCCACAAGATTATATTTCAAATTTGAGTTCATTCCGATCACTCAAGAATTGTGGAAGTTCCGGATACCCAGGAGCTCCCAGATTCCGATGTCCGAAGGTCAAACTTCTTTTAGCAACTGTTCTTGGATACTTACCAAAAGCTTATAATCCAAATTTGAGCTCATTCCGATCAC
>JXPH01039333.1:0-13011 GCA_001014845.1 Mochlonyx cinctipes | reverse complement strand
CCAAAGCCTACTATGGGCTCCCATACAATAGGGCGATGGACACAGATTTGAAAATTTTTTCCGTAGGACGTCACTACTTAATTTAATTCCATAATAATTTTACTTCCTATCATTATTATCTAGATGTCGTTAGTGCAAAATAAATCTAAGGCTTCTTATGCAAAGGATTTTTTATGTAGTGTTGCCACCTATACTTAGAAAATAAATTTTTACAATTGGTTCCTCGCCCTATTGTTTGTGATTTTAATATAAAAATCGCAATAAATTCTGACGTAGTGAATCGAAATGATCGAAATTTTGGTCTTGGACAATCATTATTGTATCTAGTCAGCTTATAAAATTTGAGTCCATTCGGCCAAAGCCTTCTATGGGCTTCCATACAAATTTGGGAGATTTTAATGAAAAAACCGAAATAAATTCTAGCTTAATCAATCAAAATAGCTGAAATTTCTTTCATGGCCATTGATTGTTGTCCGATTTCAACCTAACAATTTTGAGCCCAATCGGTCAAAGCTTACTATGGGCAGCCATACATATGTCGGTAAATATGGAAATAAATTCTGACGTAATCCATTAAAATGGCTGAAATTTCGGTAGTCAGCTTATCAATTTTGATCCCAATTAGTTGAAATATATTTACTAAGGGTTGCAAATCAAAACCTATTAATTTTGAGCTAAATTGGTGAAAACCTTCTACGAAGAGTCATGAAATTTTTGAAAACAAATGAAAACAAGCCAGAGCTGACGGTAGGGGCGGAGGCAAACAAAAATAAACTAACCCACAATTTACAAACCGGAGCGATGGTAGGAGCACAGGGCTTGGGTCATTATGCTAACGTACATTAGGCCAACAATAAATTAGGCCAACAGTAAATTAGGCCAAACGTACACTAGGCCAACAGTACATTAGGCTAAACGTACATTAGGCCAAAAATACATTAGGCCAAACGTACATTAGGTCAACAGTACATTAAACCAACAGAACATTAGGCCAACAGTACATTAGGCCAACAGTACATTAGACCAAAATTAGGCCAACAACGTACATTACACCAACAGCTTCAGATACATCAAACATAATATTTGTATCGTTTGTCTTTGCTTTTATGTGGACATTGCTTCGCTTAGAAATAAGCTTTATATTTTTCTAAAGAAGGGAATATTCTATAAAGACCTTCAAATAAGGCTTCGCTTAGAAATAAGTTCTATATTTTTCTGAAGAAAAAAAAAATTCTTTTGGCCTAATATGTTTTATATTTTTCTAGAGAAGGGAATATTTTATGAAGACCTTTAAATAGGGCTTCACTTAGAATCAAGTTTAATATTTTTAAACGACCTTGGGGGAAACGACAAAAGGGGAAACAAGCATCGGGGAAATAGGTTCCGGGAAACGTAGTACTCCTGATTTTTTATAAATGTTGGCCTAATGTACGTTTTCTTAGTTTTGGCCTAACGTACGTATGGCCTGATGGATGTTTGACCTAATGTACGTTGGCTTAATGTACGTTTGGCCCAATGGACTGTTGGTCTGATGCTCTGTTGGCTTAATGTATGTTTGGCCTAATGTAACGTTGGCCTGATGGACGGTGTTGGCTTAATGTACGTTTTGGCATAATGTACGTTTTGGCCTCAAAGTGTTGGCCTACTGTACGTTTGGCCTAATGTACATTGGCCTAATGGTCCGATCTCGGAGGTAATGAAAAAGCTAAACTACAAGCCAAAGCGAGCGAGGAGCAAGGGCAAACAAAAAAAGAATTAATCTAAAATTTACAAGCCGGAGGTGATTCTACGTCTCTCCTTCAGCATCTTTCTATATCAGACGGAAGTTGTTCTACGTGCTCCTAAAGCATCTTCCTATGTAAGTCGGACACTCTGAAATTGTGTTACACTCAAGAAGGTCCGATAGGTTTATTCTTAGTAGATGGAAACAAACCAGTAATCAAATCATACTTGTGAAATGCACCTGTTATTATGTAACGCTCCAAACTACAAAAGTTTAAGTCTAGAGTATTGTAATGGATCTGATTCTTTCTTTTATTGAAATCTCTCTAAAGCCCCAGAAGATGTCTTCATATTCCAATTATTATTTTATTATATGGATGAAATGAATTTAAAAATTTGAATACCAATCCCAATTCCAAGAGCCATCTATATGTATGGAATAAGATGAGATGATGCTGAGCATCTGGAAGAATTTTGCGGATCCAACATTTTATTCATGATCAAAGGGACATTAGCACGTATTTTCAGATCTCATAAAAGAAAAACGAAAATATTCTCATCTAATAACAATAATGATAACGATAACGCTTTATTTCCTTTTTATCATCGTGTTTATTCTCTTTCCTTTTAATACACTTTGTTGAGTCGGGCGTTCTGTTTGTACACAGAAAGTTATGACGTGTCGAACTATAAAGAACAAATCTTGGCTTCATTCCTATTTGTCGCCTCAGAACCGAAAAAAGGAAAGGAAAATAAAGGAAATTAAAATTGTGGATTTTTTCGTATCAAAAGGATTTTTATTCAATCTTGAAAAGACGACGAAATGGGAACTAGGTGGGAAATTGGAATTTCCTCTATTTTCTTATTCAATCATAATGAAGACGATATACCGCTAGTGTGAATTCTTTCCCTTCTTCTTATACATCCTTACCTCAACGCAAGTCGTATATTCATTTATGTTTTATGTATTTAATCAATGAACGGGAGCAAAAAGGAGGGTGAACGAGGTGTGGTGATGATAAATTGAATATTGTATGAATGATAAAAGGATAGTGTTTAGGCCAGACTATTTAAACTAAAGACTGTAGACTTGCGGGTGAAAATTATTAATAAACGTAATTTAGCAGATAGACAGGTAAAGTGGATAGGATAATTCACTATTATTATATGGCTTGGTGGAAATAGACATGATGGTAATAGATATGGGTTTGTTTTAATTTCACATTTATTTATGCTATAGCTAGAAGCTTGTGGATCAGTAAAATTGGAAAATCCTTGGTCTCCAGGGGAAAGTTGATTCACTTGGGTCTGCACGCCGAAGTGACTATTAACTGAGTGAGCTGAAATGGGACATGTGGACTTTTTACCACAAAAATAATGGCTCTCATACCAGGTGTTTCGGTTAATTTTCTTCGAACATTTAAATGTAGGTAGCATAGATCGCTGAAATTGTTTAAATATGTCAGCTATGACATTCCTCTACAAACATCAGTTGGCCGTAGAACGCGTCTCAAACAACAATATATTAAAAAAGAGATGCTCTTGCGGGAAGTTTTAATCCATTACTTTATTTTGAAGAAAAGTGGTGCGGAAATATATCGTTTTTTCAGGAAGCATATGGTGAACAATGAACATGCTCTATTGAATACAAAGAGCGTCCAGAACAATCGAAAAAGTTATACTATAACACATCGAATTGCAAGCATTGTTGGATGAAAATTCTTGGAAAATTCAAATCTAACTCACAAGACAACTAAGAGGGCACAGCATACCATTTTCAATCGCTTAATGCAAAGATTTGGAAGGAAAGAAAATGGATGCCACAACATTTAAACGAAAGAAAAATGAAAAACTGAATAACCATCAGCAAAATGCTGTGTCAACGACCTTTAATATCAACTGCAAAACCTGATATGTACAGCAAATTGATAAAGAAAAAAGATAATGCACTGTGCTTGGTGGGATCAGGAAGGTGCACTGTACCATGAGCTCTTAAAATCTGTTGAAACCGTTACTGCTGATCGCTACCGATAACAAATGATCAATTTGAACTAGGTTTTGATCGAAAAATGACCAGAATGGGCCAGAAGACATGACAAAGTCTTTTTGCTTTATGACAACGCACCATCACACAAAGCAAAACCGGTGCAGGATACCTTGAAAGCACTAGGTTGAGAAGTAATACACCACCTGCCGAATTCATAAGACTTGGCTCCTTCTGATTTCATTTGTGCTCATCGATGGCTATGTGTCTACAAAAAAGTAGAAAATTGGGTCTCTGAATGGTTTAACAACGAGGTAAAGAAGTTTTATCGGGATTGTATCCATAATTTTCCAGAAAAATGGAAAACTGTGTATTTTTATTATTTCAATTAACGCGTTTTTTCATTGAAAAAGGCTGGAAACCAACCGGTACACCAGAGTTTTCAAAAGATCACGAATATTGAATTCTGATGATGGCTGAGCTCCCTTCTAGCATATGTATAGAATACAGAAAATTTAGCAATCTAATTTTATGTTATTTAATACAAAAACGCCGTAAAACCCCACCCACTTAAGTTAGGTATTAGTTTTAAGTTTAATCCCTAATTAGATTAAAAAAGAAATACCACGAGCAAGAATTGAACATCGATCATCTGAATGAAAGGCTTTCAGCTAAACCATGTTACCACGAGGTGATACGAGAATAACCGTGTGAAAGCAAAATATAAGAATATCAATCAAAGCAAAATGTGAAAATTAAAAACTTGATTGAGTGTGATGCTTTAATCTACTTTAAATAGAATTTTTATCTTAAAAAATTAGATCAATGCGTCAAACTAATTAAAAAAGATATATAATTTAAACATAATAGATTCCGAAGTTTTCTGTGAATATATGCTACTATAAATTGAGTTTCTTTAATTAGAATTTCCATTAAAACTATAGCCTACCTTGAAGTTTTGATACGTGACAGCTATGCAAAAATATCAGGTTTTAAATATTGATGCGTGGATATATCAGTGGTTTGACTTAGGGTTACTTGCAGCAGAACATCGCCAGTGTTTCAAAATATAAAGTCATAAATGTTAAATATTAATGTGCGAATGTATTAGTATTAAGATAACTAGATTTACTATTTTCAGGGCATTTCCAGTGGTCCAAAATTATGAAATCTTAACTGAGGATCGAAATTGCTTGAGCTATTCAAAAATAACTCCCCCAAAATGTTGAAATTTAATTACAAAAACAAATTTTAATATTTTGGGGGCATTACATTTGATGTGCTCAAGCAATTTTGATCCTAAGCTATGATTTCGTAATTTTTGACCACTGGAAATGCCCTGCAAAGAGTAACTCTAGGTATCTATATACCAATACATTTGCACATTAATATTTAACATTTATGCCTTATTTTGAACCAGTGGCGATGTCCTGTTGGAGGTAACCCTAGAGGGCGTAGTTTGCCACTTTAAATTTTTCTTTTATCCAAAAACCGGTTATCCCAGATTCAAACTATTCTCTGAAGGAATAAAAATAACATTTCCAGCCTATTTATTAAAAAAAAATAAAAAAATAAATTGCTTTATTGGAGTTATGTACAAAAAATCTAAATTTTTCTCTCTATTCCCAAAACTGACCTCGTCAAAGGAAAGCAAATCTCTTTCCAAATAAAGTAAACAAACGATCTACCACATGTTATTTTGCTAATAAAATGGGTCTTTAATGTAATTAAATTTCTATTTACTTAATTAAGGAATATCAATCCTAAAATCCACCCTAAATAAAGATAATAAATCAAATTTGTGCTCCTCTTCCATTACCCCAGCTATCTCACTAATTTCCCTCCATCATCAGCCACTGATGGGGCCACAAGAAAAAAATAAATAAATAAATACCTAAATGTACAAAAAATGAAATAAACGAAGAGAAAGATAATAATTAACTGTCGACATAATTAAGTTTAATCAAATTAAAACGAGTGATAACATCAAATTTCATTATATTATCGTCGTACCCAGAAAAAATAAATGTAATTCCCATCCCCAACCAACAAACTCTTTCCACTACTCTCGCTATATAGTAGAACTATACATATGTATTAGACATGTTGAGAAAAATGTTTTCATGAAAAAGTATTTAATGTTGTGGAAAATAAGTTAAAGTTTCTCCTCTATTCTTTCTTCATTTTCCGCTTTATATTTAGTTATTTCGTTTCTATTTCATGTGATATGATGATGATGATGGGAAAAGACGAAAAAAAAAGTTTGGAATGAAAATCAAGCGAAGGAAAACAGCCACAAGAACGTTTAATGAATATAGTCAAAGTTGGGAAAAATTATATTATTACGCCTATCTTTTC
The DNA here is from genome assembly GCA_001014845.1 of Mochlonyx cinctipes. Taxonomy (NCBI): domain Eukaryota; kingdom Metazoa; phylum Arthropoda; class Insecta; order Diptera; family Chaoboridae; genus Mochlonyx; species Mochlonyx cinctipes. Next base: position 6,947 of record JXPH01039333.1, on the reverse strand, counting down.
CCTTAAAACACCCCGCAACCACCCCAAAAATCCCGTTTTTTTATAGCACCACAGCTTATAAGTCTTGCTGTAATTTGGTAATTTTTTGTCAGCATCTTCTCTTCACTTTCTGCATATTTTCAAGATTTGTTGTTTTGAGATTTAAATGAAAAATATGATAGGGGTGGAAGGTATAATGGTGGGTGCAGTGCAGGGTTTCACATTCATAATTGCCCTATATTTCAAAGTTAACACCCTGTTAAAAAATTTAATCATTTTGTGAGATAACTGTTTCAAGGGAATGATATTTGTAATGTATTACAGCGTTTATTTTGAAACTATTTCTGATTTTTCAGCATTCTTTTCTTATAATTGCGATGCAATTTTCAACTCCTTACAGTATTTTTTTCCAAAAATCTTTCCAATGAAGGAAAGAAGGTTGGCTTGAAGATTAAGGTCGATAGAAGACAAAGTACCTTGCTGCAAATAGAAATAGTAAAATCTTCAAACGTCGCGAGAACTTTTCTAACCTCGACAGCAAGATAACATCTAATAGTGGAGCCACCAAAACCATTCAAAGCCACGTCAACGCTGCGAGAGGAGGAAAGTGACAGCATAAGTAACAAATAAAATTCATTGAAAATGCATCAAATAATTTAAATTGCAAATTAATTTCAAATCATTTAAAATTGGAAATCGTTCTGATTATTAGAACCTGAGATTCCCGAAAACTCCTCATGCATCTGTGCTCCCGGATTCCAAGTTCAAATTTTGTTAAGAATTGTTCTTGGGCACTTACTAAAAGCTTATATTCTAAATTTCAGCTTATCCTGATCATTAGAACTTGGTATACATGAAAAAGCTGGTGAATTTGTATGGCAGTTCCTATACACTCAATATTTCCTAACCGAAGCGCCACCAGGTTTTGTAATGAATTACGTTATTAATCATGACAGACACACACACAACCACGTATACAAAAATAGTAAGTAGAAAAACTAGACTAGCTAAACTAGACTACAACTGCCCTGGTGGCTTGATAGGTAGAGCGTCTGCCTATGAACTACAAAACCCGTACCGTATAGGTTCAAATCTGACCTGTGGCGATTGAATTAACTGCGTTTTTCATCGTTGTCGTTTTTGAGAAGGTAAATGTCTTCTTGTGCGCTATTAATGAATAATAGGGTAAACAAGGTGATTTCTGACATTATCGTCAGAGCAATGCTATAAAAAATATACTTGCTGCAGAAAACTTAAGTATGGGATAGAAGGCGTTCGAATGCCGTTCATTTCGAAGAGTTTAGTCAGTTTCCTAGCAGCAAAAATTGAACATGACTTGATGGGTTCAATGAACTTTAGCATAACCGTTAAAGTTGTGGTAGTTTGGAATCCACTATAAGCTGTAGGTCCACTAATACCTTAAAAGTTCTCTGAAATATGAGGACTCGCCTGGTCCCAATAGGGTACTATAGGGCTTATTATTATTATTAAGGTACCCTGAGTACTTCTGGGTCATTAAGTTGGAGTTTATGTTCAATTGTCAAGGATTTGATAGAAAAGATCCAAAATTTGTTTCAAGCCTAGTAGTTGTGGAGATATTGATGCCTCCAACCGATGTTTCCAGTATGCCAAAAACCAAAATTGAGCTAAACATAAAATTTCAAATTTCTTCAGAAACGGGTGTTCAATAATTTATAATTGAATTTTATCGAGTTGTTTCTTAACAAGTAAAATGGTGGGTTTACCATTTTATATCCGATCGGTCCCAACTTTGTGACACTTTGGAGAAGTTTACAGGTACAGATGTCACAGATTTTCATACGTTCCAAGTATTGCTTCAGTATTCCTTCATGTACCAGAACCAGTTGTGTCCATTATTTTAAAGTGAATAGAAGAAAAATATTGAAAAAATGTGCACAAATGGACAAACAGTGCAAGAAATCCCTAACTAAATTCCGGTCTATATAAATCCGGTGGCATATCTCCAAAACCAGACATCCAAATTAAAGAAAATTAAAGTTCTCCTAATTTTTTATAGTGATTATAGTATATAATCAATAATTTAAAAATTGTATAGGAATGATCGGATATTAGGAAAACTTCAACCATTCGGGAACCTATAAAAGAACTAAAAATAGATTGTAATTTTTTTTAGATTTTTTGATGCTTTGAGAGCTATTATGACTCTTAATGACTATAGGGGAAGAAAATCATCAATTATTGGTATAAATGCCCATAAAGGGGAAAGCTTCAAGATTTTAGTAAGACATATCATCCATGGTATCCAATAAAAGAGAATTTCAGCGCAAATAACGAATTATCGGACCTCAAATGTTATTTTTTTACTAATGTTTAACTATTGGCTGGCCAATTAGGGGACCTGAAGGCCCCTAAGTGGGACATTTAATTTATGTACTAAATCTATCGTTCATGGTATCAAATGTAAAAGGAACTTTGTCATAAACAATTATTTTAAAAATTTTTTTTTGATCACATACGTACGACTATTTTTCAGTATAAACCATGCTATAAAATTATGGCGTAAACATAGCACATTACCATAAAAATTGAGAATGTTTTCAAGCAAGATCGATTGTTCAAAAACCTGTTCAAGTGATATTTTTGATAAATCAGTGTTCTATAAAGCTTTTCTTTCATTTCATACATTCCGGAATGATGAAATGCACCACGTGAGGGGCTTCAGGTCCTCAATTGCTCACCACTAATAATTTCACTACTATCTAGAAAATAAAAATGATTTCTACCATATTCTAACGTAAAATTGCGNAAAATCCACCTTGTGGTTTCCTACGTTTTGCTCATTAGGGTAATGATTTGCTACTCAAGCCGTGGTGTATACAATCGGCAGCACTAAGGGTCTCTTCCAAACCCTACGGATTCAGCATCACAAAATAACCGCAGAATCGAATTTTTGACTTACTATTTAAATGTCTTCAAAATATAAAGTATTAAATATAAACACTATTTTACACCCCACTCTATTAATTTACCTCATTCTAAAATTGCTTTCTCCCCTATTCGTGATCGTGATAAAGGACACTTTCAAAACTTTTTAAGAACACGTGATTTCAACTCATTTATCTCTACAACACTTTGTTATTTATAATCAAAATAAATCAAAAAATATTTATCTCCAAAACAAAAAGGAAACATTAAAAAAAAGTTAAAATAAAACGCCTGGTCTTTTGTGAAAAAAAAGAAATAAAAACACGACATTGAATGTGTTAAAATAACATAAAAGTATAATAATTTATTAAGTTATAATTATATGACACTACTACAATCAATATAAAGAATTAATCAAATAAAAATTAGAATTAAATTTCCGCCCTATCATTGGTTCTAGGTTGAAATGATTTTCGCTTACCTGAGTTCCTAATTTGCGAGCTGCCATTGTTGTATTCTATGTACCTGTTGACCAGTTCATCATCGTCAGTTTTGGAGTGTGATGCGGCCTTTGTGCTGGCTCTGGATGCCGTACTAGGACGTTTGATGCCGTTTGAGGAATTGCTTGATGATGCATTGTTTAGGTCGTAAGAGGAAGATTTTTTTCTTGTGTTTTTTAGATTTTTTATGAAAGACTGACTGACGGTTGTCCCGCGTAAAAGATTTTCATCATCATCAGATTTATTATTTTTGTGAAAGTATCGAATTGTGGGTGAGGCAGATGCTGTATCTTTTTCAGCTACTAGTGGGGGAGTTGAATTGAAAAATACATCTGGATTATTTTTGCTAAAATTTTGCTCGTCACCGAGAATCGGATTAAAAAGCTTATTGTTATTTTCTGTATGACTATTATTGGGTGCAGTCTGGGGAATTTTTGATTGTTTGCCAAAAGAGCTTTTACGATAATCATCATCTAGGTTTAGCGAATCAAAATTACTTGATTCATTATCGTTATTCAAATTAAAATAGGTTTCGGTGCCAGATTTTACAGTTTTCGGTATGGTTTGGTTGTGATTGCTGTTGTTAAGAAAGTACGAGGCGCCACCACTGATGCCGCCGCTACCACCGGTAGTGGCGTTACCTAAATTGTTATTATTAATAGTGTTGAAATGGGATTGGGGGCGTTGGGATGCTGTGGAGATTGTCGGTGATGGTAGTATAATCTTATGTCTATTGTCATTTACTTTTTTAACGTTACTGTGATGTGACCTGTACTTATTTTTCAAAGATGCTTCATAAGGCTTCTCACCAGCCTCCTTTGCCATTGCTTGTCGTTGAAGGGCCATTGATTCGAAGGCATGAATTACACTGCCAACCCTTGTTGTCACATCTGGGATACCGAGCGGACCACTAAACAAATCCCTTTGATGTCGCAGAGCACCCAACACCAAATCCGCATTATTCTGGTGGTCATTTTGTGACGATGTTGACGTCGACTGCACATATTTTACAAAATAAAAAAAAATAAAATAGAAAAAAATAAAAATAAAATAAAATCAAAAACATAATTTACAGTATATATATAATATTATTTACAGTGTAAATGTTGTGTGTGTGAGAAAAGAAGAAAAATTAATTTAGTCGAACCGAATTTCAACGTTTTCTATAAATCGTGGAGTAAAACAGGAGGATTATTAATGGTGACACGTATCGAACCTTTTTTCAGGGGGATGAAAAAAGTAAACTTTTGTTTATGTCCTCGATCCCGTTCCATATCATGACACCGAAATATTTTTAAAATTAATGTTGCAAACTTAATAAAAAGTTTTTTAAAAAGGGTTGTTTTCCAGTTTCAAGAGGAAAAAGTCTTTTGCTTTTTTATTTTTTAAGTAATAATGGAATTGTGTTTCCCGAAAATGGAGTGGTCAATGTGGGTCAACTCTGATGGAAAATCTATGTAAATAACAATTTAATAATTAGGTATTATTTGCTGTTTTATGTTTACTTTTTATTATTTCGGGGAAGGTACTTTTATTATGCTTTTTTAAATACATTTTTGCATATTTTGCTCACGTAGAAAACTTTTTACTTTAAGTTTAACATAATTTTAAGTTGCTGTACTTTGGCCTTTTCTTAACCTGGAAACAACTTTTTACATTCGAAGTTTTTAAATTAGGAAAAAAAAGTTATAATAAATCAGGAAAGTTACAATGAATTGCTGAAATTAGAAGGTGTAAGAGTTTACATAGCATAGCAGCTTGCAGATTCCATTACTGGATTCAATCCACAGACAAACATGAATTAACTTTGATGAAATCAATATAAAATTTAATCAAAAACGGTTCAAATTTACGGTCACACTTTCAAAATGTAATAAAATAATAATAGGGACTATAAGGACCAAGCCACTCCTAATTTTTTATGAAAAAATTCTAGGTATTAGTGAACTTACAATTTGTAGTGGATTCCAAACCACCACAGCCCTCATAGTTATGTTAATGAGTTACCAATTCATTGAGCGATTGAGCCCATCAAACCGTGTTCAATGTTTGCTGCAAGAACATCGAGAAATCTTTTCGAATTTTACATGGGCCACATGGGCACATCATATGGGCAGCAAACACACACCCATATTCATAGTGTGAATTCCACTCTCTACCAACAAATATACCCAAATCTACTGTTAGTATCTAGGAAAGAAAAATAAGTAAATCTAGCAAAAGTACCGAGATATTGAAACAATGTTTCGTATTTATTATAATTCCACAAACTTTTTTGCACCAGACCATGTCAATTTTAATATTTTTTAAATTCTTTTATTTCGGCTTATTTAAAAGGAATTGAGGCTCATTTGAAACAAATTGTCCAAATTCAACTTACCAATTTTGAGTCCAATTGGCGAGAGCCTTCTATAGACTCACAAACAAATGCGTGATAATTATTTAAACGATTTGACATAAAATCTGATATAATTCACCGCAATGGGCGGCTTTACGTCCCTATAGTATTTTCCTGTATGAGCTAAAACGAGCCTGTGCTCCCTTTCAGTATTGTTCTGCAGCCCTGTATAAGCCAGAGGCAGCTCTCCAGCAACTTTCAGTATGAACTGGAGGTAACTCTGTGTCCCTAACAATCATCATTTTCTATGAACGGGAGCCAACATGCAACATCTTCCTGTATGAGTTGGAGGCGGCTCTTCGTTCTCTTACAGAATCGCTCTGTGTAAAATGGACACTATGAAGTTATTTTTTGCCCAATTGACATCGTACACGTCAAGAGGGCAGTAGTGAGCCCGGTACAAAATATCAGAGATACACTTTTTTGACAGCATATAATATTGACTCCACTTGGACCCAATGTCGAGTATTTTTGCGTATTTTTACGTAACTGTATAAAATGTCCTACGATACTTTTACGGAGTTGTCAAAAATCTGTACTTGTAAACTACGCCCAATGTGCGAAATCACTCCTCAACTAGTTAAATAAAGTCTAGAGTATTATAATGGATATTAGGGTGGAGTTGATTCTTGAAAATGAGAAATTCAAAAACATATACTCCCAAAAAGTTGCCATTTGGTCCAAAGAATATCCTTGATTTTTTCAGATTTTTTGAATTGACATCGCCGGCCATTTTGATTTTGTACTTTTCATCTGAATTAACGGTCTTTTTAAGCTATACTGGCCCCTGTTGGTCCAATGTCTTGGAATGTTTTAAGGATTTGTGTATATTTCATTTATAAATATTTTGAGCCCTTATTGACTTATATCGGACCATTGGTTCGCGAGATATTTCAAAAAGACCGTTAGGCTCTCAGAATATTTTGTATGAAAACTTGGAAAATTGAAAAATNACCAAAAAAATTGGTATTCAGGGGTTTTTTGGGATGCTGAATCCAAATATAGGATCATCGGAAAAAATTATCTGTAAAAAGTGGTCAAGTGGTTTAATGGGGACCGTTTTTAGGGGCTTAGGAGTGCCTCAAATAAGCAAAATTCATTCCTATTCTTATCATGTTCAACATATATTAATAAACCAATAGAACATTACTTTTTGGAAATCG